>JAXGGA010025420.1:0-10650 GCA_038373865.1 Uloborus plumipes | reverse complement strand
GCTGGTCATGAGGCTTTCTAAAAACTAAAAGTAGCTTTCGCTTCGAATTTCATCTGAAAATTATTTTCTACAACTACACTTTAATGAGTTTATCTGCATTTAATCTTTAATGTAGAAGTAATCTTGAATTGAAGTAGAAACACGGTAGAGTAAATGCACATGAATTTTATTTGCTATGTTTTTGAATAAAATTGCTGCGTCTTTCTTAAAAAACGAATATTATTGTTATTACTATCATGATTTGCTCATATTAAGACTATGATGACTTAATAACATGGAGAAATAAATTAATGGGGAAAATAAATTAATTATATTTGCTAATTTACAAAAAAAAAGTTTGAACTGAGGGTGCGTGCTATGGTCCTTAAAGGGTTAAAAATATATTGGTTAATATTCAGTTTGAATGGTGTTAAATACCGTGTTACCCTTGTGCTACTATTTAAGGAACGGACAATTCAGTGTCACCAATTGTTCGGTTGCTAACTTTTGGTGCCCCAAGACAGATCTTTTATAACTACCATTACTCTCCAGAGAAAGAGATAGAGAATTACATAGTAAATGATAGAGATGAAAAGGAACTTATTTTAGGGAATGTAAAAGAAAATCTAACCGTTTTATGTATTTGCAAATTTAAATTTTTTTTGCTAGCAAAAACCATAGATCAGCAGGAGGGGGGGGGGATTCGTGGCATTCTACCTCTCAAGAAAAGGACAACTAAAGGGCGTAGTTATTTAGTCTAGAGGTTCAATCCATGGCCTTTGGAAGTAAATGAAAGAATAAAACTACTAAATATAGGCAGTAAAGAATAGACCAAAGACTCCTCGCAAAAAAAGTTATTAAACTGACACAATAAAATGGATTCATTGAAACGTCAAAATAAGCGATGAAATAGGGAAAGTACGTCGCCGTCGGTTGTTTGGTATTTCTGAACTGATCCACCTATCCTTATTAGGTACTTCTAGGGAAATATTCCGACTCGGACAGAACTTTTCAGTTTCTAATATTTTCTCTATGAATTCCGTTTTCTATTCGAACCTTTTAACTGAGATTTGAAAAATTAAAAAAAAAAAAAAAAGAAAAAAAAACAAATAGTCTATGAAGAAAAATCGATTGTTTGTGCAACTTCTGAGAAAAAATTGATAATATGAATCAACTTGAATATGAGACATTTGATGCAAAAATGTAAAAACGAAGCATTTTTCAAAATAATAATAATAAAAGTAACGTTGTCTTCTGAAAAGTTCGATGCACTGGAGGAAATTCAAAGTATTCTTCCACGCACAAAATGGTAAGTGAATAGTAATCCTTTGAAAATAAGCATGGGGAGCTTGCACTCATGCAGAAAATAACCAGTGTGTTTCTACCACGTTCACCACTCATTACTGATGCAATCTGATGTTAACCTCTATACGTAAATATATTTTGGGACTTTTGGACAGTGAAAAGACCGGCTTCATCTATATTGAACATTTTAGTAGCATATAAATTGTTTCCAAAATATCGAAGAATTTCATATTTTTCTCTCGGCAAACCAGATTAAATGTTATTTAAGTTAATAACTATGTTTAACAACCTGAAACTGCAACTTAATGGATGAAGAGAAAAGAAAAACATACATTTTAAGAAGTTGCCGCTTCTGCTTGATAAAAATGTGCTTGATAAAAAAAGTTTAAATGAATATCGTGAATAGGTGTTAAAGTATGCTTAAAATAATTTTAACTACGCTATTAAATAAAACGAGTCACTTATTTTATGTTACGATTAATAAAAAGTCTTGTTTAAAATCATATTCTAAAATTTTTTCGGTCCAATAAAGGAAAACATGCCATTTTTTATTCTTCAGCTCATAGTTTTGTCAAAAACTATCACAATAGCGCATGTAAATACATCGATGTAATCCTTATTAAACACAGATTATAATACTGTAAGAGTATTTCACCGCAATTCACAAGTTTTTTAGTTATCTTTCTAGAAACAAGTCCGCAAAATAAGATTTCTGACGTTTTCAACACAAATCAAGCCGTAACTCACGCTAAACAGTTTGAAGACCGGTGAAACTTCAAACACATTGATTTTATTCCTAAAACTTTATGTTTCTACTGTTAAAATGTAACACAGATCTCTGTACTAGATTTTAAGCCCGAGGTCCAATTTAAGCAGTGGTCCAATATAGGCGGTCTTCCCCTAAATTTTTCTTTGTGACTCTATTTTTTGATTTTGTAGTTCATTAAATTACTCGGTATTTTTCCCCATAAGGTTAAAATTTATTGCCAAATAATTTAAAGGAATAAGTTTCATTTTAAATATTAAGTTTTAAAATAATTATTTCAAAGTTACAAGGAAACACAAACGTGAAAGAATAGATAAAGGTAGGAAGTGAGAATATTTCTTACAAAAATCATGATGATGCACGAACAAATAAGTTTGTTTCTTTCTAAGCAAACTTATCATGTGTTCAAAATCAAATATTTTAATACAAGTTAAATAATGCGTTCAAGGTTAAAATATATACGTATGGATCATTCTTACAAAAAGTTCTTCTGATTCTATGACGTTTAGAAAAATTAAAGTACATGGAACCTGTTAAAACATTTTATAGGGATAAGACGCATACAAAGGTTTTATTTAAAAAAAAAAAAACATTTCCTGAAAAGTATTCACGATATTTAAGTGAGTAAATTTATTTCGAAATCTAAAATATGATCGATGTACGATTAAGAGAATGATATACTCTTATTGTCAGATTATCAGAATGAAATATATTTTACTTAAAAAATTAAAGCTACATTATTTTTTAAAAAGTCATAATAATAGTATTAATATAGCGATAATAATAACAGCAATATTTAGAAGTGGGAGGGGGATTGCTACCAGTCAATTTTGGAAGCTAATTAAGGGGCTAAATCTAACATAGAAAACATTCAGTAATTCGTACTTGGAATACTTGTGAAAACAAGAACAAATAAAGAAAAAATATGTTTAGGTTAGGGTTATAAAAGAATTGTATTTAGAGTAAAAATCAACAGAAAAAAAATCATATATATAGAGGGTGTTCCAAGTTAACCTTCATGACCTTTATTTCCTCAACCGTTCGTCCTAGATGCATACTTCCATTTGCAAAATTGCTCGAAATGAGGAGGAGAGTTAAGATATGGAAAGTTTGAAGCGAAAAAATAATTGGTTAAGAAATAAAAAAATAAACTTTATATAGGGGCTCAGGGCCCCCAAACTTATATTTAGGGAAACAATCTCCATTGAAGAATAATACTAACACAAAAAAATGACATTTGTGCGATCAAAATCCATGGAGAAATGAAACATGAAACTTAATGACTTATACCACTTTACACTAGCGTTATTTTAAGTGATTTTGGGGGCCATATACACGCGAAAAGAGCGAATCTAGAGCGTGATCATGTTTCGCTCGCATATCTTAGTAAAATTCTGTTTCAGCATGACGGGGCACCGGCATATAAACCAGCAACTACCAGAGCACATCTACGTAGTATGTTTAATAATAAATAATATCATTGGATGTGGAGGTCTTTTGGAATAGCCCCCTCGATCCCCAGATCTTAGTCCTCTTGATTTTTTCCTCTGGGGCTTTTTAAAAAGTAAAGTCTACGAGGTAGATTCATTGAGCAAAATCAATTTGCAGAACCGCATTTTATGCGCAGCGAAATGTGTCACTCCAGTAATGCTTCAAAACGTACAATCAGAATTCTTATCACGCATTCTACTATGTATTTGAGAAGAAGGAAAACATTTTGAGCAGCTATTATAATCGATTAAAACAAATGATATTAATTTATAACACATTGTTTTCGCAGATTTTGTTTTTATTTTGACTTTGATTTGCAAGAAAGCAATGTAAAATTTCTGTGTTTAATTTTGTATATTATTTCTTAGATTTCACATATTTCGTGTTTTTAATATCTGTATAAAATTGTATAATAATTTACCTTGTCTTGTTATGTTTTCTAGTCTTGTAGCATCTGTATGTATTTTTGAATACAATGTGAAGCGAATGTTTTCTGACATAGACGAAACAAATTTCATTATCGTACCTATTCTAAAAGCTCGTTATTCCTCTGGCAGGGCGAAAATTTTCTTTTGTCAATTTGTTTACGGGCCCTGCGCATTTACAACTCGAATATCTTCGCGAATTTTGATCGCACAAATGTCATTTTTTTGTGTTAGTATTATTTTTCAATGGAGATTCTTTCCCTAAATATGAGTTTGGGGACCCGGGGTTCCTATAAAAAGTTAGATTTCGTATTTTTTGACTGAATTATTTTTTCGCTTCAAACGTTCAATATTTTAACTCCCTACCTCATTTCAAGCAAATTTGCATTTGGAAATATGCATCTAGGACGAACGGTTGAGGAAATAGAGGTCATGAAGGTTGAACTTGGAACACCCCGTATAGTTAATGTTTCAGAAATATTCCTCCACTTAATCATTTTAGGAAGGAGTGACTAAGAAAAGGAAACATTTGATTTTAGTAGCCAGGTCTAATTGAGTTTAATCTCATACAAATATTCTTAAACAAGAAAGTAATTTACAATAGGGTTACAATAGGGTAATATTTAATAGTTTCGAACTATTAAATATTCCCCCTTTGACAACTAGATTACGTTAAGAGACGTCAAAAATACAAAAAATTCCAATTCGCGAAATTTTAAAATAAAATGATTGATTTTTAATGTTATTTTTAAAAAAAGTAAAAAATACACACGTTCAAAAAATCGCGCCTTGAGAAATGAAATCATTGACGTTGTATGACTGTAGTTTCAGCCTTTCATCCACAAAAATTGCATTGTAGCTACGTGCGTAGTTGTGTATAATAGCTCATTTTAAAGAAAATTGAATGAACTTAAATATGATATGCAACTTGAATACGTTTCTAAAAAATATAAGTTTCGAAAATTTCAAAAAGCGTAGGGGCGGTCTGGCTGCCACTACAGGTTGCGTTTTTTGCTACGCATCACAGCCCTAAAATGATTTTAAAATAAATCATTACCAGTGCTGGTGCACTGGTAATGATTTATTTTAAAATCATTTTAGGGCAATTAGAAGCTTAAGCCTGTCGTAAGGAAGTCATGTAATATATCAATGAAAAGCTCATTTTTTTTTTTTGCTTCACAATGGTTTTTGAACTACTATTCTACTATATAATTAGCAGATAAGTTAGTCATTTGCATGTAAAAACTTTTCGTTTTTTTCCCCCGCACATAAGTTTGACAGATTTATATTTCGTACAAATTTCAAATGGAAATCTAAAACGTCTTAAAATTCCTGTTTTTTCGACATTGTTAGCTCTTAGACTAGCAATAACAGCATAATGTTGAGCACACGCTTTTTGCAATTTTGTACAAGAGAAATTTGCGTTAGCTCAAGCATCTTTCTTTCCCTTTATAGCACGAGCACAGCCGTGCTGGTACAGCTGTTACATGTATAAATTTAAGGTGTCAAATAGTAAGATTTCCGAAAGTTTCATGAAAATCCAACCATCTTGGATTTTCATGGTAGAGTGTGCCATGTTGGTTTGACATGAAATGACTCATAGACAAATTTGCAACGTCTTGAAAATCAAACTACGCTGCCATGCTCTGTGAAAGCAGCTGTAAGCTACTAAACCTCTGTCTGTTTTTTTTTTTTTTTTTCATTGTAATTCTGATGGGTTGATTTTCTATAGTGAGAAAATGAGGCAACTCACTGATGACGAAACAACTTTGTAAGAAATTATTTTAAAATAGAACTTTGCTTCAAAATGAATTTTTTCTATTATATTATTCAATGTTTTGAAAAAAAAAAAAGAACTTATTGCTTGTTTAGAAATAATTTTGCTCTTTTTTATTTGTTTATTTTTAATACGGACAGTCGCAATAAGTGAGGGAATGACATTTTCGTACATAAGATTAAGGTAAAATAAACTAACAAATGAAATGTGTACATTTTTCTTTTATTATCTTGCTAAAACTTATGCTGAAAAAATATCCCCACTCCTAAAAATATGTATAAGTCATTAAACATTTGTAAATTATAACAATGAAATGGAAATGATAATTTCTGTGAGAATGGCCCATATATGAAATGAAGCTTTATTATAGAACTTTTAATGTTTTAAATAGAACATGGGGATTCGGAAAGAAAACAGGAGCAAAGAACAGGAGCAGAAGTTCTTGAATAGTGGAGATAAATTAGGTTCTTTGAGCTAAGCTGTGAAAGATGGATTTAGCAAACAATAAATAGTTTCGAATGTTTCGCAGCAGGAGAGGAAGAAAATAAAACATTTATTTCCTAAAAAAAACCTCGAAGAAAAAAAACATGCAATAATAATAATAATAATAATAATAATAATAATAATAATAATAATAATAATAATAATAATAATAATAATAATAATAATAATAATAATAAAATAACTAAGAAGAAGAATAAGAAGAATTAAAGTATAGAAGATGAGTCTTGATATTATTCTAAGTGCAAATAAAAAGCTTAAAATTTAAGTGCTTCAAACTTTTGTCGACTAAAATATAAGCGTTTTGTTAGATTGAAGTTCATTACAAGCCAAAAATATTCACACCAAAAAATTATTAAACACATAAGAAATACTCAAATATTCCTTTGATATTGTGAGAAAATTTATCACAATATTGGAAGAATATTTTAATGATAATCTCTATTAGTTGCAGAATAGATTTCAATTAATCTGTATAATTTTACTTCACAAAAAAAGAACAGCATTTTTATTTTTATTTTTCAATAATTTATTAAATTTAAGTCATAAAATACATAGACAATTTAAAAGCAATATTTCAGTTAGAACGATCTTATAATAACATATTGCATGTTTAAATTATTGACCAGTTTTAAAATGACTAGTTCATTCAGCCAATAAGATAAAGATATTTTCCTTAACATACAATAATACAATAAATTTCTGATACAACACTTCATATTTAGTAATCATATGCGTACAACATCCAACAAGAAAAATATATTTTTTCAATTATATACAACAATAATACAGCACATGTTCGACACAAAAAGTATTTAACGATTATATGCATACATCAATAGCTGGAAAAAAATCAATGTAACTTAAAACCATTTTCTGAACTACTCTACATGAATTATTTTAAATAGTTAATTCCAAAAGACTGCCGACTTTCAGAGAAATTTGCACAGTAAAAGGCAAGAGTTTGTAAAATAAATTTTACATTCAAACAGTCTTAAATACATAAATATAAACTCTAAGAGCAGTTGATTTGTAACAAAACTAGCGAAAAAAATATGGAGAACGCTACAGAAATTTGAAACTATAAAACTAATGAGAAATACATTTTGGGTAGCGATAATAATAAAAAGAAAATATAACATACAAAACAAGCTTTGTAAAAAATTCTTTAAAAAAACACAATTACATAAAAACTGAACTTTGATCTCATGGCTTTTTGACAAATTTCAATAATAAAACTGCAATAATAATTACAGCTGAAATAAATTCAAATATTCATTCAATAACAAAATCTTTTTAACTCCCCCCCCCCACACACACACACCAGTCAATAATGCTTGAAAATTAAGAAAAATGGCCTTAAAACCAAAAAAAAAAAAAAAGTAGTATTATAATTTGGAATATTACACAAAAGACAATGTAGGCTTGAATTCTAAATTTAAAAGAAAAAGATAATATTGAAATTGAAAAAAGTTTAGTGAAGTAGTAATATTATTAAAATAAAAAGGATCTTTGCTTTAGTAATTTGAATTTTTAAATGTTACAAAAATTTTGTCTTAATATTGCTCATTTAATAAAGATATCCCCCACTGATTCAAGATTTTTCCTACAATCATTTGACTTTTTTCCTTCAAACTTAGGAGCTTTTCTAAATGCAATGATCCACCGATCCCTCCCCCTGAATTAGAAGTTGAGATGGAACTGACTATTGTCTGAGCTTCAACTGCTTTAATATGTGTTTCTCTACCAATATACTGTGGACCAATAATTGTTTTTCTGATGAAACTCTTGCTTCAAACAATCATGTATTAGTTTTCTTCCCTTACAGACATAAAAAGCAAGATTTTAGTGGCTTGCATCAGGGCATTTCACTCAAAATAAAGCACTCAAAACAAAGGCACTTCAAAACATTCCAGATTTAAGAACTAGATTTGCTTTTCAGAATTGAGAAGAACAAACTCTCACAAATCTAATTAGTAGAACATAACAGCATTCAGAATCTGAATATAGAAACCTGTTCAGTAAGCTGTATGTGTTTTTTCATTCCCCGGACTTCCCTTTTTAAAAATAATAAAAAACATCTTCTATTAATAAGACCACACAATTAGCAGATTGTAGTGTCCTTAAAATTGGCACTGAAAACCCTTTGGTTACGGATTTCAAAATTTAATAAATAAATCCAGTCAGAAATTTAAAGAAAAAGAGCTAAAACAAAAAAAAATGAACTGAAGTATTAAAAAACAGCCTAAAAACGTAAAAATACTGTGAAAATCTTTGAAAAATGTACTAAAATGAGAAAAAAGTCAGGGTATGCACTTGCACACACACACATAAAAAATGCTGAAAAAATTCTCATCAACTTCTAGACGATGTTTATCACAGTTCACATATACCAAAGTTTCTTTTTCAGTCAGGCTGATAAAAAAACGCCATTTTCTTGAAATGAGTCTTGGGCATTGTTTCACTTCATCATTTATGGCTACAATTTTTTATTTTATTATTAAACTTTTTTTTTTTTTGGATCATAAATAATATGTTAATATTGGAAAAGCAGAATTTATTTCACAATAACTGTGATCATAAAAAGGAACCTTTTGAAAAATTATCAGCATAAAATTAATTTTAAACGTTTAAACTATTTGGATACATTATTGCAATTTTATGAACTTTGTTGAGGGCAAGTTTTTTATGAAAAATATTTCACTTTTATTTTTATCATTTTCCTTTAATTTTTATTTATTTATTTATTCACGGGAGGGAGAGGGGTATGCTATGTAAGTAAGCACATTTTCCAAAAAAGATTCTGTCTTTGAGAAAAAGAACGAAAGCAAGGGGGTAGGGGTTGCCTAAATAAAATACTCAAATGCAATTTTCATAAAAAAAAAAAAAAAAAAAAAAAAAAAAAAAAAAAAAACAATGCTTAGCATTTTTTATGTAGAAAATAATGTTTGAAAGTGAATATGTATTCATACTTTTCTTTAAAACATTGAATTAGAAATTATTCAGAGTCCATTAACATATTGTACCAATAGTAAAAACTCAAAATAAACACATAGCTTTTTGCAGATGTGTTGATGTTAAAATTGTGTTTGATGTGTTGATGTTTGATCATTAATTATAGAGTAATTAATCAAGTAAGATTTTCAACATCGTAACTATATTATTTTGACGATTCAACCAAGCTCAATTATAATAATTGAAAATGATGATGTTTTAAAACAGCAAAATGACTAGAAACAAAATGAATGCAAATTCAATGAAGAAACTGTAAAAGACTACCAAAATACATCATTTAAACCTTGTTAAAAAAGGCAATACATGTGGTAAAAAGTTGTAAAATTAAAAGCTTGTTGTTCTGACTTTTTTCACAAAAATGCTAATATAGAGCTAAAAATGACTAGAATAAAGTATGACACGTCAAATGCGATGTGGTAAATGGCCAAAATATACCACAATATGGAAACTTTACCAAATAATTTAAGAAAACATACTTCACACACACTTATATATAAAACATATTTTAAATATAAAAATAATAGCTAATAATGAATACGATAGTTTTTGAGCTTTTCATAAGCATAAAAATTCATAGCACTAATTGACAATTAAACAACTACTTTGATTGAAGGATTCCCAAAAACTAAGATAACATTAAAAGAATTTGTACATTTTAAAAACCTGACAACATGTGAAAAATTTTGAACAAGTTACTTATTTTTATTGCAATGATTTGACTACTATCAAACATATTAAAAATATTCTCTAAGCAATATTTATCAGCAATTAAAAAATATTAACATTAAACATCAGTTATTTTCAAAATTTCAGTATTTTTAAAATTTATTTTCAAAGAAGAAATGTTCTTGTAAGATTTAAAAACCTGAAATATATTTTATGATATTACAACTCTAAAATTCAAAAATTTAAAAGAATAAGATATGGAAAATGATGATTTTAGAAGAAAAGTACAAAAATATTTCAATTCCAGCTCTTAAAATAAAATGAAACAAATAAAGTTATTTAAAAAAGATAACTTAAGCCACTAAAAAACACATATGTCATGATTTTGATTTTAAATACTCAAAACATTAACATGCTGTTTTTTTGTCTGTAATTTTTTTGAAAAGAGTGATTCATACATTTCCATAATCAATATTCTTTTTAAATGTTTTAACGGTAAATAAAACAAAAGAGTAAAGGAAAGTGTGGTTAAATAAATGTAATTATTTCAAAGAATTAAATTTGAGTAAAAAATTTGAGGAACACGAATGTTAATCATCATTTAAAATTATGCAGATTAAAGTACATATAGGTCAATTGAAAAGTTGTGACAAATACCTTACACATGAAGATGTAATTTGTATTTATAGCAACATGTTTTTGCATTTAAATAAACTTTCAACATT
>JAXGGA010025419.1:0-10651 GCA_038373865.1 Uloborus plumipes | reverse complement strand
TAAAGTTTTGTCTAATTGCATAAGAACACAACCATAAGTTTTGGAACATGTTCTTAGTTCAGTTCTGCAAATATTTTGTTCTTTTGGTGAGTCCATTCGTTATTCTCTAAGAACCTGCTACATGTTCTAAATTAGAAAAAAAAAAAAAAAAAATATCAACTCTTAAAATACAACTGCAAATCAAATCGGTTAGCAATAGCTCAAAAAAATTTCCCACTGCGTGAGCCGAGGGTCTGCAGAAGATTTTTTGATGTACAAAATGATGTATTCATATGTTGTACAATCTTCTGATTTGAACCTCAAGCCTGCTACATCATGTGGAAAAATTTCTGATCCTTCTCATGACGTTGCAAGCTGGCTCGGTAAGCAGGCCTTTTACCTGTGCCTCCAATGGCATCCCACAGGTTTTTGACACGGGAGGTAACAAATAATGCTACTCAACATCTAGTTTGAAATCATCTTTATAAGGACTTACATTTAAAAAGTTAAGTATTTTTGTACCGATCTGAGCTACTGACTTGAGGTAATTTTTTTTGTTTGAACAGTGAAGTTAAATATGGAAGTAAGTACAGGCCTTGGAAAAGAAGCTACTGCCATTGTATCATGTGTTAAACACACTGATAATACACAGCAAAATAAATCTTTTTTCAGTGAAGAATTGCAATTCATATGTAACTAGATTAGAATCATCTGAAAATTAAAGGTATTTTTAAATACATATTTGAATGTTCACTTAGAAAAGGTTAGAACTATTAAATAATAAAATTTCTTTTGTAGATTTTATTCTGTTTCTCATTCTCACAAAATGCAACAAGGTAATCGAAATGAGTTTTGATCAGTCTGTAGTTATTCCAATTTCGAAATGTCACACTTAAGATTCTTTATTATAATTGTCCATAAACACGTCTAAGAATTCTTTAAATGTGGTTTGGAGTGTGCACAGTGAACGCAGTTCTAACATACATACTTCATTGTTAATGTCACACATCTGCGACAAAAAAAAAAAGAAAAACTAATGGATCAACGTTTGTTTTTGAGATGCTATAATTAGCTTCATGTTTTGATGAATCACACGGAAGAAGCAAGTTACTTTACTACAAACTAACACATACCATTTCGGTTGCGATTTAGAAAATTCATTCTTGTAGTTCGGATATTTCTTTTTAACGCGGTAAAAGTTGCATGCCAAACAGATCACGAAAGGTAGCGTGGGGTACCTGGTTGACCCCATCTCTTAATGTCTGGTTTATGTAACTTAAGGGGAGGGTTTTTAGGGTTCAAACCCACTCCAAAAATTTTCAACTATTCTGAAGAATGCTCTTTATTGCACTTTTTTTGCTATTTCTTTTTTCATTTGTTATTCAATTTAATTTGAAAAAAATAAAGTATTATTATTGAATGAATGTACAAATTTATTGTTCTACCTGTAGTATTTATTTTCTTGTAGTTATTTGAAACATCATTACAAACAAAACAATACTGTGTTTCCCTTTGAATTCTGAATACCACTAACAAGAACACTAAAGTTCTTTAAATTGGAAAGTACCAAATTATATTTAACACATTTTAAAAGTATCATAAAATATGAATTTAAGACCTATTCCTTCAAATGCTAGTATATGAGTGCACATATCTACTTTAAGCTGTTAAAAATGCATTGAATGTTTAACAGGGGTGAAGTTATTCAGTGTACTTAAATTTTTTTTCCTTTATTTAGCTGTCCTTTTTTTTCCATTTACTCATTTTAATTCTTTTAACCCATTAATGCCTAGCGTCCCTTTTTAGGGACGGTCCAAAAAGGGGTCTGAATTTCCTCAAAATGAACATTTCAACCAAATAATGGTGTTCAATGAGTACCTTGGTATTGTTTCAATTTGTTATTAACAGATTGCAGCACATAACCATTCTAAAGTGCGTTCTGTAGCAGTTTTAAAATGATCTTTATCAAAAATGACATCATTCACAATCTCAAGGAAAAAAGCTAAGTTTTCAAAGTATACCCAGATTCCCAGTTTATGTTAATTGCTGGTTTCATTTCATCTTATTAAAGGTTTTTTTAAATATTATATCGTAGGCAGAAAAAAATTTGTGTAAAAGAAGTATGTACCCTCTGGGGTCTATCGTAACTCTTAAGGGACGATTTTTCTTTCCTTAATAAAAAATTTATTTTTTACATAATATTTTTTTTATTATTTTTCCTGTTCATTAGACACTGTTTGTAGCCAGTGTACAAAATATCTTTGGAAAAAAAAATGTCAGGCACTAATGGGTTAAAGCAGCTCTCCTTCATTTAAACAAGCTGTCAAGTCAACAAAAAGATGAATAGAATATTTTGGGAAAAAAATCACATTTTATTGATTATTTTTATGTTTTTATTTTACAAGATATGTGTTCAGTAAAACCCTCCACGTAACAAAAATCCGGATACAGCCCTGATTTCAATATTTCACTTTTATTTCATCTGTTGCTTCTTTTGCACATTATCCACAGGCAAATGAAGAAATACATGCAGGATCATTATATAGTCTTCAAAAATTATCATACATTGTTGTTGCTGTTTATGATATCACTCGGGTACCCGAGGCAGAATAGGTACTGCTTCCGTTTTTACAAGCAACATTAAGGTAGAAGTCTGGTTTAGCTCAACACGCTAGTTTATAGGGCAAGCAGCTATTTACAACACACAGAGAAAGGACAAGGACCAGAGGCGGATCAAGTGAAGTGCCCCAAGCGGTAAAAGTTTTGGGGGTCCCCCTCCACCCCGCTCTAAAAAAGGGGGGAGAACCTCCCCCCCTAGAAAAAACCCAATACAGTTTACCAATATTTTTTATTTACATACCTCATATAAATTTTCGTCTGGATTTAATTGTAGCAAAATCATAAATTATGTTTTCCGTTTCGACATGGTTCAACAGTTCCTGTTCAATATACAGTATGGCTAAGTAGTTAAGCCTCTCTTCTCCCATTTTACTACGTAAAAATTATTTTACTCTTTTTAAAACAGAAAACAATCTTCCATCTGATGCATTCAAAAGTGTTTCCATGTTCAGAAATGTGCAAGACATCCCTCTAGCAGCTTGATAAATATTATGACACAAGAGACTTAAATTTTTTAATGTTCTTTTGTTGACTTAAATTGTCAGATGTTCTTTTGAATGAGTCCTCATTTTTTTTCAGAAACATAACAAAATGATTACCTAAAAAAACCTATTGGTATATATTAGTCCCCGGCTGCAAAAAAGCCCGTTCATTTAGCTACAGGTTGCAGTTATATCTAAAACCAGTGCATTCGAATTTTAGATTCTAGGAGAATTTCGGGGCCCCATGGCGCATCACGGGTTATTGTAGCAGTTGTTGCAGATTTTTTGTTTTCTGGTTTTGTCGTTAATGTGCATATGAAATCGGTCTAATCATATCTACTTCTGATAAGTTTTGTTTGCTTACCTGTATCCATTGCTTACCATTGTCCCGAGTGTTCATTTTTCAGAATGTAACTTAGCACCTTCATCTCTATAAGCCTTTCAATTATCAGAATTACTATTGCTCTATCAATTAATACATTAAAAAATTGAACTTCAATTTATAATGAAATGGAATGAAAAAAAAAAAAAAAACATGTTTATATTTTGGCTTAGTAAAGATGTTTTCTCTATACAATCAAGTTTGATGAGAAAATTTTTTTTAAATAAAGATATTCAAACAATTATGGATTTCACACAAATTAAATTTTCAAATATTTTATTTATATTTATCAAAAGATCAAACAAAATGTTGAAGGCACAAAGTAGTTTATGAAACGAATATTTACAATTTGTTTAAATATGCAATAAAATTTAATTGCAACATATTTGTTGATATACAGTTGACATAACAGTTACGCACCTGCCTAGTGCTTTCAATTTGTGCAATATATTTTTAAGTCTTAAAATATCCACTAGTGCTTTACTTATTAATTCTGTCTATAAAGTTGCATCGTTGTTCGTATGGGCAGAACTCGCTCAGGTGATAATTGAGGCAGAGCTGGGTCTTATAATATTTGGGTCGGACCCTAGCTCTGAGCTTTGCTGCTCTGTGAGCATACATGCACATGGTGCCCCGTATTTGCATTCGTGATTTAGTTCTAATGAGCGACAGTATTCTGTCTTATATTTGCTGAGATCAGGACTCAGGTGCTGCTTCACAGTGCAGTCAAAATCACCCGACTCATTGCCCTCTTTCAGCTGTTTTGAAAAACTTCCAGAGACTGCTTGTAATTGTGGCTCAGAGGCTACCTGTAGTGTCGCTCAGGTGATAATTGAGGCAGAGCTAGGTCTTATAATATTTGGGTCGGACCCTAGCTCTGAGCTTTGCTGCTCTGTGAGCATACATGCACTTGGTCCCGTATTTGCATTCTTGATTTACTTCTAATGAACGACAGTATTCTGTCTTATATTTCCTAAGATCAGGACTCAGGTGCTGCTTCACAGTGCAGTCAAAATCACCCGACTCATTGCCCTCTTTCAGCTGTTTTGAAAAACTTCCGGAGACTGCTTGTAGTTGTGGCTCAGAGGCTACCTGTAGTGTCGCTCAGGTGATAATTGAGGCAGAGCTGGGTCTTATAATATTTGAGTCGGACCCTAGCTGTGAGCATACATGCACTTGGTCCCGTATTTGCATTCGTGATTCAGTTCTAATGAGCGACAGTATGCTGTCTTATATTTGCTGAGATCAGGACTCAGGTGCTGCTTCACAATGCAGTCGAAATCACCCGACTCATTGCCCTCTTTCAGCTGTTTTGAAAAACTTCCGGAGACTGCTTGTAGTTGTGGCTCAGAGGCTACCTGTAGTGTCGCTCAGGTGATAATTGAGGCAGAGCTGGGTCTTATAATATTTGGGTCGGACCCTAGCTGTGAGCATACATGCACTTGGTCCCGTATTTGCATTCGTGATTCAGTTCTAATGAGCGACAGTATGCTGTCTTATATTTGCTGAGATCAGGACTCAGGTGCTGCTTCACAGTGCAGTCAAAATCACCCGACTCATTGCCCTCTTTCAGCTGTTTTGAAAAACTTCCGGAAACTGCCTGTAGTGTCACTCAGGTGATAATTGAGGCAGAGCTGGGTCTTATAATATTTGGGTCGGACCCTAGCTCTGAGCTTTGCTGGGCTGTGAGCATACGTGCACTTGGTCCCGTATTTGCATTCGTGATTCATTTCTAATGAGCGACAGTATTCTGTCTTATATTTGCTGAGATCAGGACTCATGTGCTGCTTCACAGTGCAGTCAAAATCACCCGACTCATTGCCCTCTTTCAGCTGTTTTGAAAAACTTCCGGAGACTGCTTGTAGTTGTGGCTCAGAGGCTGCCTGTAGTGTCGCTCAGGTGATAATTGAGGCAGAGCTGGGTCTTATAATATTTGGGTCATACCCTAGCTCTGAGCCTTGCTGCTCTGTGAGCATACATGCACTTGGTCCCGTATTTGCATTCTTGATTTAGTTCTAATGAGCGACATGCTGGGATTGCAGGAAATAAGGCAGCTGATGCTGCAGCCAAAGCAGCAGGCATCCAGGTTTTAGGACAGTGTTCCTTTCAAGGATATAAAAAAAGCTATAGATGACTACCTGACCACCCACTGGCAGCAGGACTGGAGTAGAGAAAGACAAAATAAACTATACTCCATCCAGCCCTCGATAAAAGGTTTTAAAACACAGAAGAACAAGTTTTAATAGCTCGACTTCGCATTGGTCACACCAGGTTCACCCACAAATATCTTTTATGCAATGAACCAGCTCCAACCTGTAATTCATGCAAAATTAATCAGACAGTGTTACATATTCTAAGCAACTGCCCAAATTTTAATCAAATTCGTTTTAAATATTTTAATAAATTTTATCCATCTTTGACGAGTTGCTAGGGGACACACTACACCCTAATTTGTTCCCATTTCTTCAAGAGATTGGTTTCCTGTCTCTTATTTTAGTGTTTTTATCTCTGTCATTTTGTTTGTTTCGCCTTCGTTTTGTAATGTGTTTTGGGTTTTACTCAATTTTATGTCAGTTTTGAAAATGGTTTTTTAAATATTAAAAAGTTTTATAGGTGATTATTATTTATTATGCGATTGTGGTCAAAATCACTTGACAGTTCTTGCTTTCTTTCATCCTATCAATTGAAATTTTAAAATTTGTATGTGTCCAGTTTTGAAATGTTTTTAGAATTTTGAAGTTTTATGTTCATTATATTTTAGATAGTTCTAATCCTGACATTCTTCATTTTTACATAAAACAATCGTTTGGCGCAGTATAGCCTATTAAAGGGTCATTTACACTATGTCCGAACGACACGTCCGTCACGATTTTTCTCCCCAGAAACCAGTTTTCGATCAACGTTGCCATGACAGCAGGCCGTCACAAATCGGAACCCGTCGCCGTACGGCGAAAGTAGATATTTGTCGTGACGGTCGTCCGTCCAGCAAACAAGCAACCAATCAGAGCGAGTACAAGCGCCATCTTGATTCAAGAACGAATACAGTCACGTGCTTGTCGTTCGCCTGCACAGTATGAATGCCTCTCCCTATTTGGAGAACGTACGTCCGTTCGCTGGGGAAGAAAAATCGTGACGGATGTGTCGTTCGGACATAGTGTAAATGACCCTTAAGGCTCTTGCGCCAAAAAAAATCAATGCAACCAACCACAGAATATAGCTTTTAATGATGCTGGCGATGGCCATAGAGCAGCACTGTCTGCTAAGCTGTTTTGGGGGTAAACATATCTTGATGGAATGATGCGTGCAGTATCCCGGTTGTATCTTGAATTGGTGGATATTCTTGCTTTTGTGTGATGGTTCCAATTTATGGGCCAGATTTACAATTGCGCCGTTGCATTTTATTACATATGGTTGAATGATCTAATCGTTTAGTGTTTTGCAACAAGTATGATTTCAGATAGTATTGTAGTGAGGGATATGAAACTAGGTAAGTGGAGTTCAAAGATATAGAGAGTGAACAGAATGACTTGCCGGCTATTTTCATATTGTTCGAGTATTAAAATTTTGAGGGATAGAATGAAGTTGTGACCCTTTGTTTTGCCATGTCCTGGTGTGGAAGCAGAAATATGCAGCAGCACGGAATATAAGCACGGTAAAGAGCGTAGATGTTTGTGAAAGGTAATCTATCTGAAAATAGTGAAATGATAGTTGAGCTGAATAATAAGAGTAAGCTCCTGATTATCTGCACTATAGGGTGGCATGGTAACCACGGACAAGCGAATAATCCGAATGATAGCTAATAGAATCAAAAACACTCACACATAGGCGAATAAGGGGTAAAGTGAAATAGTTAAATTACTTAGCTGCTTAAAAAAGGAACAAATGGGAAATTTGTTCTGAAAACTGTTGTACATAAAGAAGGAACAATTCTCTTTGTCATACAACTTTTGTCGAAATATTATTTTTCCTTGGCAGTTATTTTTTACTTTAACCCTCCGCGTACGGCTCAGTTTTTATACTTTCCGGTCCTGAAATACGGGGCGATTTTTTTAGATTTTCTTTATCTACATATGTTACAATTCACATATTTATTAACTGTTTAAAAATAATCCAAGAATTTTAATAGATTTCCGCTTTCAAAATATATATAATACCGCGCCCGCTATTTCAGCGGGCATGGTTTATAAGTAAAAAAATCCACGTGATATTTTTATTTTCAGATGAATAGATGAATATAATTTTTAAACAATTTGTCTCAAAAAATATTACAGAAATTTTGCAATAAAACAGAAAAAATAAAAGGAAAAAAATCTGTTTTACTTTGTTAGAATATATGTACATAAATATGAAAAAAAGTTTTCAATAATAGTAGATATTGCGTCTTATTTATACTTACCTTAGGAATAAAGATTGTATTATATTTTCTGACATTATTATGAAAAGGTTTTTTGGGTATGATATACTTTGAAACATGGCTCCAAACATAGTCCAACTTGACACTCTTCGCACGAAATGCGAGTCTCTTTGCGTATCTTCTTCCCGTTTTTGTCTTTTTTGGAGCAACATACAGCATTGTCTCCGAGGTTCCTTTTTTATTGGATTCGGTGGAATGCGGCTAGCAAAGTGCCTTTCTTTTAGCCGAATACAGCTGGTGCTAGCATCTCTGGTAAGTTTTGATGCATTTATGGAAGAAGAATATTTCTCAAAAATTTCTTCGATCACAGCTAATTTGAAATCAAGTAGAGATTTTTTTGTTTTTGTTATTTTTCTGTATACTATATATGAATTCCACAATGACTGATCCAATAAGAAGAAAAAAATTTTCTTATAATACTTTCGTTGTTGTTTTCGGGTACTTGGGTAATTACGACATCTCCTGATCGCATCTATCAACACCACTCATTGTAAAGTTGTAATCATAAATCACTTTTGGCTTTAGTGTTTCCTTTGTTGTCCCAAAATGAACTGAAATAGATGAAGTATCATGGAAAGTACTAAGCATATTTACTACTTTTTTATCCTTCCACTTCAGTACCATAACCTTTCCATGTTGGTATGCAATGCCTTGTCCCTTTTCTACTTTTTCTTTTGCAAAACCTGGAGGTAAATAAATTCTGTTACTGTGGAGTGTACCATATATGTCCGTTTTCTTTTGAACAAGAATATCTGCCAAGCTTGGAGACGTATAATAATTATCAACAGTTACGCAAAATCGTCTGTTTAGAAATCGGTGTAATAGGTGAAGAACAACAGCAGTTGATTGTGGATATGATGAGTATTCCTATAACAGAGACATGCCTTTTCCCGTATACAAAAGAAAGTCACATATATAACCTAACGAAGCTTCACATAGCATGAAAAATTTTATACCAAATCAAGAACGCTTCAAAGGAATATACTGTTTCCATGACAAACGACCTTTGTAAAGCATTAGTGATTCATCTACAGTGAGCTGTTCTTCGGGAGTAACTATTTCACAAAATTTTTTTCTAATGTGCTCAATAGCATCATAAATTTTCCATAACTTAGGGCAAGGATGGGTTGACGGGTCAAAATTTTCGTTATCGACGAAATAGAGATTTCTCATCAACAAGTAAAAACGATCACGCTTCATAATTTTTGAAAATATTGGCGTTTTTATTGATTCTTTTTTCGACCAATACCAATGAAAATCTGGCTTTTTTACTAGACCTTGCAAAAATAAAAGTCCGAAAAATAACATCATTTCGTCAACATTAGTTGGAATCCAGGATTTATATTTCCCTTGATTAGTAGAGGGATGTTGAGAAGCAAATCTATTTGTTTCATTTACTACCAAATCTTGTAAGTCTCTATCCATAAATAAATTGAAAAATTCCAAAGGACCGTCTTCTTCACTTATATTCGCGAGCACTTTTGGATCACCGGAAAACTGGAATCTAGGGGGAGCATGAGGAGGGTTATTCATATTTATTTTCATCTATGAACGAGCATTCTGAATTATTCCATCATCATCGGAATCTTCAGTTTCACTTCCAGATAACTGACTTTCTAATGAGTCTCCACTATCATCATTGCCCAGATTTATAGAATACTCCGAATCAGAATCACTATCTTCATTATCAAGGTATTTTCGTTTGTTATTTCCACTGCGTACACTCGGCAAATCCATATCTTTCATAAATGCTTTTCGCGCGAAAGACAAAAAAAAAAAAAAAAAAAAAAAAACACACACACACACACAATAATGCGCGGGAAAAAACAAGCAAGAGGAAAAAAAAATCCAGAATCCTCTAGTGCCATCTAGCAGTGAAAATAAGCATCAAATGATGTTTTTTTAACCTACGTGGGAAAATAGCGCAATCAGTATTGAAATAGGGAGAAAAAATTCTTCGCCCGCGATTTTCACGTGGCCAGTGGTCGGGGACGAAACTGATACCCCGCTGAAATCGCGAGAGCCGTATGCGGAGGGTTAAAAAAATGTGGAAAATTTTCACCTCAAAAAATCATAGAACAAAGTGAAGAACAGATTTCTTTTTGTAGTGACAAATTTTCTATTTAATTAACAGTAATTTTGAGTAAATGAATGAAAAAAAAAAATAAGTTAATCACTGAGTAAATAATTAAGTAAAAGAATAAATAAATTACTAAATGTAGAAATATGCCGCCCCCCGTGTCTGTTTATCTTGTGGTGGTGGGGGGGGGGGGGGGGTCTTTGGGTGTGGTGAGTTCGGGGCGAGCTTTTGTGCGGAGTAGTGACCCCCAGTAGCTCAAACAGAATATCGGCGGGAAGGGATTTGTTTCTCCTTCCTTCCCTCATCTTGTATTACAGACTGCCTTAACAAGTACTGGCAGCGTGACTGGGATGGAGAAACGCATAATAAATTGCATTCCATCCAGCCACTGACTAAAGGTTTTAAATCCTTAAGGACTAAAAGAAGGGACCATGTAATAATATCCCGTCTCCGCATAGGTTACACGAGATTAACACATAAATATCTTCTTTGCCGCGATCCTACACCAATATGCATTAATTGTAATGTTACACAGACAGTGTTGCACATTTTATGCAACTGCCCAAATTTTAAAAGTATGCGTTTTAAACATTTTAATAATTTTTATCCATCTTTGACAGAATTACTTGGGGATACACCCCATCATAATTTATTTCCCTTTTTACATGAGATTGGTTTTATTTCTCTAATGTAGT
>JAXGGA010025418.1:0-10656 GCA_038373865.1 Uloborus plumipes | reverse complement strand
CGGCAGATCTGTCCTGTTCCGACTTACTTAGCTTTCTGTCTTTTATATCTATTTGGCAAATTGATTTAAACTTTAACATGACTTTAAGTGGAATTGAAAAGATTGTAGAGCGCATTTGAACTAAAGGATATAATATTTTTTCTTCAGAGGAGGTTAAAGTGAATTTAAATTTAAAAAATTGACTTCCTCAAAATTCGGTGTTACCGAAAATGTCATTATGGAACTATTATTGTTAAAAAAATAGTGATGGCTAGTTAGTCACTCATCGTATTTGGCGTCGTAAAGTTTGGCCACAATAGAGAAATTTACCAAACCTCACAGCCAGTGAAACACTACTTTCTCCAAATCAAAGAAAAATTAAACGCTCTGGGAAGAAACAGTAGTTGTTTGCAGTCTAAAGACTATTTTATTGCATGTTTAAAACATGTATTTAATGCCGCCATCACTAAATTTTTAACAATAATAGTTCCATTCTGACATTTTCGGTAACTCCGCTATGCAGTTACTCTTCGTATTTGGCGTCGTAAAGTTTGGCAACAATCGGAAAATTTATCAAAACTCCCAGCCAGTGAAATCTTGCTTATTTGAGGGTCACTGTTATACCCCGTTTTCACTGCGAAATAAGTGCACTCAATCACAAGTGCACTTACGAGTTAAGCGCACTTATTTTGAATGCTGTTTGCACTGGAGAACGCACTTAAAGCTTAACTGTAAACCGCTGCTTCGAGTGGAACGGCAAATTAACTGTAACTGTAATTTCGAAGATTTAAATGCCTCGGCAGTAGCTCTGATTAACTGTAACTGTGATCTTTTATGCAGTTTACTGTTTTCAAGAGGTAAACGTGCAAACTTTAAACGACAAATTTTGGCGATGATTGGCGGGGAAAAGATCGCTATTGCCCTGTACAAGCTAGCCTCTTCAGCGGATTACAGGACTATAACCAGTGGCGTAGCTAGGGAGGGGCGTGGGGGGCGGTCCGCCCCGGGCGGCACTTTTAAGGGGGCGCCAAAATGAGACAAAATGAGAAGGTCGCCGGTAAACCACATGCACCACTAAAAATATTTTTTAAAAAAAGGGAACAAGAAGGGGGAAAAATTGTATGAAAGTGTGTGAACTCAGGACGGCATCGGGACAGAGGGATAAGGGGATACGGGAGGAAAAACAGCAAAAATGAAAATTTTCAAGTAAATACATAGGGCGCCATCGAGATTCAGACGTCCTCAAGTATAGGGCTCGAAATAAAGAGAAAAGGATAAATTTAAACAACAACCAAGCAATATTGGGGTGACAAGATGGTACAGACGCCAGGAAAAAAAAAACAAGCAAAGTTATAGAGTGGCAATGAGACGTAGACTTTGTAACAGTGGCGTATATAGGTTTTTATTTCGGAGGGGGCCCATATAATCAAGCTTAGACCTCCCCCCCCCCCCCCCAACTTTCTTTTTTTTCGCTATTACTGTAAGACAGATAGACATTTTCAAATTGAATTAAAATATTGTAATTTTTGGAAAAGATAGAAAATTACGAAGTTTTAGATTCCCTCCAAAATTTTTTTTCAAAATTGAAATTATTTATGCTACCTTTGATTACGTTGGAGGATCAAGACTCCTCTGGGAAACTTACCGAACCTTAAATTCTAAATACGCAATTTCAGGCTATCTTTAGTGACGTTAAAGGAATTGAGAAAACTCGGGCATCTTTCTGAAATATTTTGCCACTGAAACACAACTCAGGATATATTTCTCCATGATAGAGTAAAAGAAAAGAAGATGAGTTTTTTTTTTGAACTGGAAGTCTCATTTAAGTTATCTTTGGGAAGTAAAAGTTCAAAGACCCTCCCCTGAAAGATTTTCGATACATAGATACTCTATTTCGCGTTTTCTTTGGAGACTTTAAGAGACAAAAAGTGGTTAGGGATCTAACTCCGAAATTTTTCAAAATTGAAACTTTAAGCCATCTTTACTTTAGACCATCTTTGGTAGTAACGTTAGCAAGGACTCTCTTCCGAAATGTTTCGAAAATAATGTTTTAAAAACATTTTTATTTAGGTTATCCTTAATACCATCAAGAAAAGAGGCAGGATTCGGGCGCCCCGAAATTTTGCGGCATTGAAGCTTCAAGAATGCAATTTTAAGTTCTATTTTTTGAAACTGAAGGTTCAAAATTTTACTTTTAGCACAGGTGCCCATTACCCCCCAAAAGAAAAAACTTACCATGCAAGAACTCCACGAAGATCCCTCTAAAAACGAGAGCCACACGTGAGAGAAAAAGAAAACAAAAACTTTTAAAAACGCCCCTTAAAAATAATTCAAAAGCGCCCTTACGCCATGATTCTTGATAGGAACAATTGCTTTTAGGCTTTGTCTGACAACATTTAGGATAATAAGAGGATTTAGGGACTCTTCCGGAAATTTTTGGGCATAGACTGTAATTCGGGAGCTCTTTCTTTTCTAAAAGCACATTTTAGAGCTAAAGACTATAGAAAAGTAAGGGGGGGATATCAACTACCGTTAACTGTTTGAATTTTAAATCTCTAAAATGCCATTTGAGGCAATGTTTGACCAAGGTATTGAAGAAGAAGCGGTAAAAGAACTCTCTTCCGAAAATTTTTGGATATTGAAGTCTTGAAACTGCAATTAAATTACACGTTGTAAAAGCGAAATTTTAAGATCTCTTTGGACTCTTTAAGAAGGATCATGAGCCTTCTTTGAATTCATGCTTGGCGGATATACGGGCCTCGACTTCCTACGCTAAACCCGCCACTGAGAGGCACTCTATTCTTTAATTTCACCACTTATAAAGCGACTGAAAATTACGTGCCACTTCTAGCTCGGCCGGCTTGGACTTCTACCTCTTTTCGTTTTTTTTTTTTTTTGTTTAGCTGAAAGCTTGGAAATTATTTGTGAAAAAACTAAAATCGAAAATGATTGCACTTTATTTTAAATTTCTTGCCGGGGAGGAATTATTACACTTTATTTTAAATTTGTTGAGTGTAGCATTATTTTAAAGACTCTTATTTCCTGACTGACTAGAAAAAAAGGAGGAATGATAAGAAAGAGAGAAACGTAATTTGCTGACTAATAATCTACATGTGTTAAATATTTTTCATTTAAAGATTTCTATTCAAAATGATTAGGATTTTTTCTATGCGTTTTCTAATTAAAATATCTTCATTTTCCCAAGACACGTTCTTTTTTCTCTTGAGTAAAAAGCGCAAGGGCTCCCTGACCCTCTTGGGTTGCACCACTGCCTGGTACCATCTAACGAAGTATTATTAGCCATAATTATTTATTTATTTACGTATTTCAAGCTAAAAGTATGTAAATAATTTAAGAGTAAACTTAAACCAAATAATATTAACTACCTTTATTTTTTAAAAAAATCCGAATTTTCTTTCGGGGGGGGGGGGTAGGAGGGGAAGACCCTCTGGGGCCCTCCCTTACATACAACTTAGAAAACAATGCTAATAGAGAGTGGGCTTTTTTCTTAAGGATTTTTTTTTTTTTTTTTTGAGCAAACACGAACCAAACGCCTACTTTTGAAAAAATGCTTTCTCGATTTCGGGGGGCCCACCTTAAATACGCCCTTGCTTTGTAAGAAAAGCAGGAAACAACAAAACAAAAACCACGCAGAGTTTGAGCGGCATCGAGGTACAATCTTTGCAAGACAAAATAAAGCATAAGAAATTAAAAAAAAAAAAAAAAGCCAAATTGGAGCGTCATTGAGACAATAGTTTTGAGGAAAAAACTAAGTAAAAAAAAATGCAGATGCTGCTATTATGCAGATGCTGTCTCCACCGTTGTTTCAATTTCCTATTGCTGTTATCTGGTGGGAATTTTTAATTTATTTTTGGCAAATAAAGTAAGTACATATTTTATTCAGTGTGCATAAACGTATTGCTCTCTCTTTAACTCTTGATGCTGTAACAGAAATCGCTTTTAACCATCAAGACCCGGATTTGGCGAGCAATTATTTTCCGTCTTAATTAGAGTTACGTGAAGAAATGTTTTCTTTTTTTTTCAGTTTCCATTTTTAAATGTATTTAGCATAGTTTTGTTTTTTAATTAAAATTTTGAGCTTGCAAAAATCTGGAATCAGTGTGAAAACGCCTACTTATTGGTTACTATACTTATTTCATGTTTATTTCTTACTCATAAATACTAAAAATATCTAATATTCCCATTGAATTCATCGTAGTTTTATTGTAGAGATTAACATAATTTTATTGCAGTAGATTGTCTAAGCGCTTTGTTAATCAGGATATTTTCTCATACTTATTTTGTGATTCCACAATATGTGTAAGAACCATAAATTCTGACTTAGATAAAAATGTATTTCTAAATTTATAATTGAAGAACATTTAAATTATAAACAATGAATGTATGTTAATTTTATGGTCAGTAATTAAAAGATGTGCGGTATCATTTTAATATAATGGATGGATTAAAACTACTTGCTATGCTCAATGTTTTTAATGTTGTTCGTGCTTTAAAAGTGAACCAACTTGCATTTCTAGAAATGTCTGTTAAAATATCTAATGGTTACATTACTGTTTGTCAGTACAAGGAAGTATTTTCATGAAGAAAAATGCTTTGTGGTTCTTTAAACGATGTATGAGCCATGAACTCTAATCTTTTCCTTGCTAATAAATTTAATTTCCTTTTTCTGAAGATCCTATCTTGAAGATTTCGTTGATAAAAATATTAATGCAAAAGTTTTATTTCTAGAATTTTTTTCAAAATCTAGTTGCTTTTTTTGCGCATGATTATCTTTCGAGATGAAAATCGTAGGTGAGCAATGATCCTGTTACTAGATTAAAATGTTGACCCAGGAGTACGATTTTCCAGCAATCTTCGTTGCTCAGACTAAATAATAAACAGTCTTTGTACGTTTAAATAAAGGGGCGGCAAATTGAAGATCCGCCCCGGGCGGCAGAAGCTGTAGCTACGCCACTGACTATAACCCACCTTTTTGGGTGTTCAAAAGTCCACCGTTTGTGAATGTGTTCTGGAATTTTGTGACTTTCTCGTGAAAAATTACCAGCCAGAAGTTATAAAATTTCCATCCACACAGGAAGAGATGTCCACCGTTGTTGGGCTGTTTGAAAGCGAATGGGGGTTTCCTCGATGCTGTGGAACTGTTGCTGGTTCATACATTGAAATAAAGCCGCAGAGTTTTTGCGGGAGGGTGGGGGTGCAGCATGTACCATTACATGGGCACCATTTGTACATGGTGGCGCAAAACTTTGAAGAGTAGTATCCGAATTTGAGTTTGACTGCAGGTTCCACTTTTGCGCGTAGCACGACAGTATAGTCAAGAGAAGGAAAACTAAACAGAGGGGAATTTGCGGATATAGCCTCTTCTAAAATTCGGAAAACAATTCTGTTTTCAACACAATTGGCATAAAAGCTGAAAAAGTTTGAAATTGTTACATGAATGACAATTAATAAAGTTCTCTTATAGGAGACATTAGTTTTGAAATGATATAAAATTTGACTTTTTATGAGTTTGTTTACTTTTTTTCCAAGCAATGAAGTCACTGACTACAGTTACTTCTTTTATGCATATTAAAAAATCTTTTAAACAAAATAACAAATCAGATAACACATGAAATTGAGTACTATTTATTTAGTAATGATTTTAAAACATTTTTTTATTCTTTCATAATCACAATGACATTTGCATCATTTTCTAATGATTGTCTCATTAGCGAACAAATTTCTTTCGAATTTTCATCATATGCTTTCTGCATTTCATTAAACTTCTGCAAGAGCTCCCCCAAAAATCTTTTTTTTTTCGTTCCTGCGGTCTTTTTCTTCGGCCTCTGAAAAGAATAAACAAAACAAATCATGAAAATTACAGAGTCTGTAAATAAAAGTAGAACAAGAAATTGTAATGAAATTCACCCGTTTTAAGGTTACCAAATGTACTCATATTTTTTATTTTGTGTACCTAAAGCACACTACGAAAATTGGAGGTGATTAGGGCTCAAGCTACTGAAAACTCTCATCATCTGTGTATCATGCATCACAACAACACGGTTCACCCTCTGATGAAAAATGTCGTACATACAACTTGAACAGCATCTAGTTCACCAGCACCTTTTTTTTTTTTTTTTTTGTACACTTCAACTTTCAAAATTATGTAGTTTGATTATTTCTGTATGTTTATTTTTCATCATTTTCTTTGTTTTTCAAAAAACTATTTCTAAAAATTCATTTAAGTTCCGGAAATTTATAGCTCATAAAATTATACCATTCCCGAGACACACAAATTTAATTAGTGGCAGGTGATCATTTAATACCCACTTAATCCAGGACATTTAATTATTTATATAACTTTAAAGAAATACTCTAAAGGTACGGTATGGTAAAAAGTAGAGATACACCGAATATTCAGTACACTGCTTTTTCAGCAGATAAACCGAATAATCAGTTTGTGCAAATGTTTTAAAACGGTAGCTTGCAAAATCGGAGGAAAATGGGGTTTATGGTACCTCGAATTATTGAAAACTTGAATCATCGGTGAAATTCTTTTAGCAACAGAAACTTAACACTTTTTTGGCGACAAAAGGATGTAAAACAAGGTTAATTTCAAGTTATTTTTCACATTATTTCCAAAGCCTAATAAAGCAGTTATTAAAAAAAAAATTGGTGTAAACGCCACACTACTTCCTTTTACGTTTAAATTCCATAACAGATGCCTTAAGTGTTAAAATAGTGCCTTAAAGTAAACAAGATATCAATTCCAACATTTACACCCCCAGTTTGTCACGAATCAATGCAAAATAATGTTTTACAATGATTCATTTTCTAAATATCGTCGATATTAAAATGATTCAGTTAATTTTTCGCAAAATATCGCCAATAGCGCCAAATTGAATTTTTTTCATTCAACATCGGTAATTGTAAACAATCAAAATCCTTGACGCTCATGAATGAATTTTGGAAATAATCACTAATTTCAGAACATTTAATTACATGGAAAAAAGTTACACAGGTGTATACATTAGATAAAAGAAAAATATGAAAAATACTACTAACCTGTAACGCCGGGTGAGATTTTGGATTTTTCCGGAGATTTCTGCAGAAGCTCTATTGAATCCATAATTCTTCAGACTCTCCTCCATGCCTTCATAAACTAATCTATTGCGCTTATTTTGTTTTGTAATTTATCAATGCACTAATTGTGTAAGTTCAACAGGGCAAACATTTCATCATCTGCCCAGTTGTTTACGTTTCAAAGCGGCAGCCATCTTTGAGTGAGAAATCGTAAAATGTCGCTCAACTTGAGCGACCTTAAGATGCGCTAAGTGAATGCGCAGTGGGTTGGAAGAAACTTAAGCGGCTTAATTTCAGCAGTGCAAACGGGCCATTAGATTGTGATCACTTCAAAGAGACGTTGCGAAAGACATTATACTTCTTACCTTTTCATGTTCACATTAAAATCATGGAAGAATGATTGTGGCTGAGCTACCTGACACAATCGGATCCCTATGCTAATGAATTTAGATTTGGCGACCAATTTTACATTGAAATTACGGTTAAATCGGTGAATTATATTAAATTTCAAGGGAAATATTGCTGTGTTCGTTGAGAGTTTTCGAAAATCTTAGCACTACAGTTGTGTCAAAAGTTCCATTGAAACGTAAAAATTTCGCTAAAAATAAATAAGTTCGTCACACACACACACACACACACACACACACACACACACACACACACACACACACACACACACACACACACACACACACACGCGCGAAAAGAAGAAAAGTGTTAAGAGTGAATTAAACTTTATTTAGTTAACTTCCTTTACATTTATTGCACGGGCATCGCCGTGCAGGTACTGCTAGTTTTATATAGTTGTGAATTAAATAACTAAAGCTCTTGACATTTTAAAACTAAAGCACGTCGTTTGTTCCTCAATTAAACTCACTAACAACCCCAACGCTCTACACCGTATTTCAAAATGCAATTATGATTTGGAAAAGGAAATTGCAGACATACCTATCGAACTAAAGTGAGGCATCCTAAACGGAAGAGCCGTTTTAACTTGACGCACAAACATTACAATTATGGTCGTTCACTAATTATCAAAACAACTTTTCTCCAATTAAATTGGCCACTATCTTCCTAGTGGAAAATTCGGAGAATGTATCTTAGATTTTATGACTTCTTAAAATTAAACTTGTCGAAAGTTGGGTTTCTGTAATAATAAATGAATGGATGATGTTGGAATATAGAATTTATAAATGAAATGCAACTCAAGTTATGCCATATGAAGTACGATATATACATGTATCTGGATATATGATCTAAATTATTCTTATCAGAACTTTTGTAAGAACTTTTGATAAAAATACTTTACATTTTTTGAGAATTTCCTAAAAATATAGTATAAGTTATTAATCATTTTTCAAAAACGTATGCTAAATCATTGTATTTAAGCATTATATCATTTTTCTATTTATGTCGTTACTTATGAAACTGACGAGCCAAAATAAAAATTCACACATAAAAATTCACATTTATTCTTGCAAGATTGGGGAAAAAACAAAAGTAAACAACCATATTAGTTTCCTTAACTTCCTTAAATTTTTTCAATTGTACCTTATTGGATAGACTACCAAGAAATGCAATCCAATACAAATATTCAATTCCCAATGATATTATTTAAGGTAATTTACTTTTAAAAAATCTAAAATATATTTTATAATATCAATAAGACTGTGCTTGGGTATTGTAAAAGCAGTAAATAAATTGAATTTCTTGTTTTCGGAATGCATGATGAATAAATATCACTAAGCTTCTATTAGGCGGCCAAAGTTTGCAGAAAGTGGACTATTTTGTTAAAAAATAGTTATCTGACTCAACTTCCAGAAACCAAGAAGCTACTTTATATAGTGAAATTGTGTCCTTTACTATATCAATGGACAGTTTTATTTTGTAATGGCAACAGAAAGAATAATACAGTTGTCGCTCATTATAACGGCCACACATTATAAAGACCTTCCAATTATAACGACCAGTGGGAAAAGTCAAAACATTCTATCTACAAACTACCGATGAAACTCTATTCTACCTCTTATAGCGACCACTCGTCATAAGGGCCTTTTTTATGGAACATATATGGTCGTTATATTGAGCATCGACTGCATAACTTTATGAACGTATTTCTTCATGAAGTATGGCTATAAGTTAAATTCTATTAGCTTAATGCGCTATCTAAATGATGTTTACATTCCAAAATCAACAAAATGTATTTATTTCAGTCTTTCGATGCTTATCCAAATAAACTGCCATCCCTCAGTGGCATTCTTGCCAGTATAAGGAATCTCTCTATTTTTCTCAATTATTAATGCAGTCTTATGAACTTCTACTACATTCAGCCCATGCTGTTCATCTTCGAGCTCGGTTCTTAGCAGCCACGAACGGTTCCATTTGAAAAAGGGGTGATCGGTTAAGAAGGCGCACTATCCGAGGCTTTCAGTTTTTGCTCGCTTATCACTTTCTTGTTGAATGTCACTTCGAATCCCTCCCCCTTTTTGAGGAAATCAGAATAGACAAGGCGCGTGCGCAGAGTTGAGGATGGTAAAATTGGCACAAGAAAATATTAGACAGTACACGGGGTTTGAATCATATCATACATTATGGAGTTCACTCTTTCAATCTCCTCTCTTAGCTGTTTGGGTCTCAGCATGGTGAAACTTTATGCCTGGAGGTAAAACGTGAGGCGAGGCTTGGCAAAAGGTGATATACCATCATACTTCACTGAGCGTGAACAATATTTATAATGGGCACAGGACATTTCCGCTGCAACGTGGGACATTTCCGCCGCAAAATTTATCTCTATCATCCCCCTCATGAGACATTTCCGCCGCGTCGCCCCTCGCCGTTTCTGTACGACAGGACAAATCCGCCTATTGAGCTGGTAGAGTGTAATATTTGGCGAACTAAAATTGGCGGAGTTTAAATTGATTTACACTGCATTGTGTTTTTTAACCGACTTCAACAACAAAGGAGGAGGTTATCAATTCAAAGCGTATGTTTTTTTTTTGTTTGTTCGCACATAACAGCTGATCTACTAAACCGATTTGGACGATTTTTTTCAAATCGATAGGAAATGGTGTAACTTAGGTACCATGTACTCATATGACGAGATTTGTTCACTAGAAAAAAAAGTTATTATGGAAAACAGTAAATTTCATGTCATTTCCCCATTAAATGATTAAATTTTCAATTCATTGTTGCAAAAATTTTTTGCCTCGCGATAAACAGCAATATTAATAGTAATCATGATAAAAAATTTTAACCAAGGCTTAACTAAATCTAACATGAAACTCATTAGCGGTAACGTACGTAGTATGTGTTAAAATCTTATGAACAACGAGAAACTAGGCTTTGATTAAGCTAGTACACAAATAAATACCAGAGAATAACAAAGATTATTTTTTAGTGTCAATCGTTTATAATTTTAGACGCGTTGATAGTTTCTTCCTTTTTTTTCAGTTTATTTTATGGAGCATTTACTTAAGAAAATTAGGTAAAGTTCCGTAATGGAAACATTACCTTATTTCATAAGTACACTTATACTAAAAAGAATAAAATAAAATAATTTTGGAAAAAAAATAGAACCGACTTCAGTTGGAAATT
>JAXGGA010025417.1:0-10656 GCA_038373865.1 Uloborus plumipes | reverse complement strand
TTTTTTTTTCTATTCTTTATGAATGTGATTTCGTTTCGGATTAAAATATTGTTATTCGTCCTTCAATTTCAATTTTTTCCGTTTTTACAGGCTAGCACCACGGACCCCTTGGCATGAGTTCGCGGACCCCGGGGGTCCGCGCACCACACTTTGGGAAACTATGCGTTGGAATATTTACATTTGGGTTCAGTTTCATTCATAATGTTTCTAAAACAAGCGTTCCTCTTTGATTTGTAAACCATGGCTTATGTTCACGAAGAGCGAAGATGTTCACAAATCTCTAAATATATGAAGTCAGTGTGGTGGATTTACAAGTTTGAAGGCCCGTCGCATTGTATTTTGGGTGCCCCATCCTATGACGCTTTTGAAATAAAGCAGTTCGAGAAATAGGTATTACCCCTATGTCGTGGGGACCCACCCCTATAGCAACTGGCAAAGCAGGGGCCACGGTGGCCTAGAGGTAGATTATTCTCCTCGCAAGGAAGGGGTCGTGGGTTCGAGTCCCGCCTTGCCCATGGTTGTTATTTCAACCTCTCTGTGCCGTAAATCTGTCCTGGTTTGTCAGGAGGCAAGGCGCATAGTACGCAGTCCTCACGTATGTCGAAGCTCATGGCTTCTGTATATATATAAAAAAAAACTTGCAAAGCCCTGAATACTTCTCTTTAGGAAGCGATTCATTGAAAAAAAATTTTGCATATTTTTTATAGTTCAGTTTTATACCGAAAAAAGGCAGGAATGTGAACTATTAAAAAATTGATGTAGTATTATACTTTTTAAAACATAAATTTGCTTAAGTTTTATGCTGATTTTAAAAACTAATATGTTGTGGCCATCACGAAACTTTTCCATGTAGGTTCACTGTTGTTTCAAATTAATTTATATTTCTTGAAATATACAGTTGCAAGGAGGAAAAAAGAACGTTCAATTGAGCCACCCCCTTTAAAGCTACTTGCGCCAAAATTTAATCACTTTTTGTTATCACTTACTCTCTACAGTCTACCCTAGGATCAGTGTTTGTTTGATTCCGTTTATTACTTCCCGAGATATAGCAGCCATAAGTAATGAGAAAAACGTTCAATTACTCAATCCCTCTTTGAGATATTGACACCACAATTGAATCAGTACCTGTACCCAATAGGGTCTATCAAAGAAGTAATTTTTGTTTGATTCTGCTAGTTATTTTATTTCCTGAGATATAGCAGTCACTCACAGTGCAAAAAACTTTCGATTGCCCCACCCCACTTGGAGGAATTCGCTCCCCAATCCTGCTCACATGGGGGCACGTGTACCAAGTTGTGTTCGATTTCATGCAGTAGTTTTTGTTCTAGAGCTGGCACAAAAACATCGGTCACATATAAACACAAACAGACATTTTCCAAAACGGTCGAAATGGACTTAGAGCACCTCAAAACGTGCAAATCCGCCGAAATTCGAAATTTTTCAAGCATCCATTACTTTCTTCTGCACATTAGATATGGAAGAAAGTAATAATAAAATTCTTGGCAAGATTTCTAGCAATTCACTTTTAGTCAACATTGCTTTAAGGAGTTGCTAGTTGTCACTGTGCCAGTTCACTTAAAGCGAAAATACTTTTTTGCTGTGCTTGTGTGGTAATAGGGAAATATAAAATGTATTCAATAAATGTACGAAAGTTCACATGATTCAAATTATTTATTGGTATGAAAATGCTTCCAAATCATTCCGCCTAATGACTTAACCCATTAATGCCTAGCGTCCCTTTTTAGGGACGGTCCAAAAAACGGTCTGAATTTACCAAAATGAACATTTCAACCAAATAATAGTGTTCAATTAGCACCTTGGTCTTGTTTCAATTCGTTATTAACAGATTGCAGCACATAACCATTGTAAAGTGTGTTCTGTAGCAGTTTTAATATGATCTTCATCAAAAATTACATTGTTCACAATCTCAAGAAAAAAGCTAAGTTTTCAAAGTTATTCCCAGCTTCCCAGTTCATGTTAATTGCTGATTTTATTTCTTCTTATAAAATGTCTTTTTAAATATTATATCGAAGGCAGAAAATAATTTTAGTAAAAAAAGTATGTACCCTCTGGGGGCAACGAAACTTTTAAGGGACGATTTTTCTTTCCTTAATAAAAACATTATTTTTTACATAATATATTTTTAATTATTTTTCCTGTCCATTAAACACGTTTGTAACCAGTATACAAAATATCTTTGGAAAAAAAATGTCAGCATTGATGGGTTAAGGTTGAACGAATCCCTGTTTCTCTATTCTATATAACTTCGGAAAACACTACATTTCAGCGTCCCTCAAATAGCAAGACAAAGGAATAAACTATCTGAAAACGGAACTGTCCTGTTAAAAACCGGACATACGGTTATCTTACTTCGAGCTCGTGTAGTTTATTGTTGCGTTTGTAAATTAAAAGATTATTTCATTAAAGAATAATTCTTTTAATGATTAAGTGCCCTCCTAAAGAACAGTAAAGCAGAGTTCGAAAATATCACCGATACTTTCGAAAATATCCGATATTTTCATTCAGCGCACACAAGTCTTTAAGTCTTTAAATAGTTAAAACAACTATCTAATTTCTTATATTATTATTGTTATTTTACCATGATACACAGATTTTAAATTATTGTTTCTTTCATTATTTATATCTAAATATGCATTTTATGTAAAAATTGCATTAAATGGTATTTTTATACGAATGATTTTTATGATCATTTATGAAATATGATAATTTGATTCTGCAAAAATTAAATACATCGTAACTTACATTGGTATTGGATATTATATTATATTGTTGTGTGCGTATGATGATTGTTGACTATTACACTGAAGTGACAAAAGTCATGGGATACCTCTTAATATCGTGTCGGCCCTCCTTTTGCCCGGCGAAGTGCAACAACTCGACGTGGCATGGACTCAACAAGTCGTTGGAAGTCTTCTGCAGGAATATTGAGCCATGCTGTCTCGATAGACGTCCATAATTGTGAAAGCGTTGATGGGGCAGGATTTTGGGCACGAACAGACCTCTCGATGGTGTCCCATAAATGCTCAATGGGATTCATGTCGGGCGATCTAGGTGGCCAAATCATTCGTTGGAATTGTGCAGAATTTTCTTCAAACCAATTGCGAACAGTTGTGGCCCGGTGACATGGCGCATTGTCATCCATAAAAATCCATCGTTGTTTGGGTACATGAAGTCCATGAATGGCTGCAAGTGATCTCCAAGTAGCTGCACATAAGCATTTCCAGTCAATGTTCGGTCCAGTCGCACTAGAGGACCAAGTCCATGCCATGAAAAAACAGCCCACACCATTACGGAGCCACCACCAGCTTGAACAGTGCCTTGCTGACAGTTTGGGTCCATGGCTTCGTGGGGTCTGCGCCACACTCGAACCCTACCATCGGCTCTTACCAGCTGAAATCGTGACTCATCGGACCAGGCCACGGTTTTCCATTCATCTAGGGACCAACCGATATGCTCACGTGCCCACGAGAGTCGCTGCAAGCGATGTCGTTCTGTCAGTAAAGGCATTCGAGTCGGTCTTCTGCTGGAATAGCCCAAGAAATCCAAATTTCTCCGCACAGTTCTAGCAGACACGTCCATTGTACGTCCCACATTGATTTCTACGGTGATTTGACGCAGTGTTGCTTGTCTGTTAGAATTTACGACTCTTTGCAGACGTCGCCGGTCTCGATCTTTAAGTGCAGGCGGTCGACCACTGCGCTGTCCATAGTGGGATGTTATGCCTGAAATTTCATACTCTCGGCACACTCTTGACACAGTGGATCTGGGAATGTTGAATTCTCTAACGATTTCCGAAATGGCATGACCCATGCGTCTAGCTCCAACTAACATTCCGCGTTCAAAGTCTGTTAATTCACGTCGTGCGGTCATCATCACGTTAAAACCTCTTCACATGAATAACTTGAACAGAAATGAAAGCTCTGTAAAAGCACTGCGCATTTATACCTGTTCTATGCGATGCTACTGCCATCTGAAAATTTGCATATTGCTATCCCATGACTTTTGTCACTTCAGTGTATATTCATATGTTCTGCAAGACTGATTTCATGTACACGTGTGCCCTGTAAAAATCACAATAAATAAATGAATCTTACTACTATTATATATGCGAAAGTTTGGATGGATGTATGGATGTATGGATGTTTGTTCCTCTTTCACGCAAAAACTACTGAATGGATTTTAATGGAACTTTTACCATAATGTAGCTTATACATCAGAATAACACATAGGCTATAATTTATAACGATATTCGAAAAAGTTCGATTGGTAGTGCTTTTTTCATTCCAATTTAAGCACATTTTTCGCATAAATCCGCGAAGGCTTCCAACAAACTAATTCAGTATTTAGTGTATCATCTCAACTCCCTGTCGCAAGCTAAAATTGCGAGCATCATTTCTTCTTTTCGTATTTAATGTTCAAATCTTTTCTCAAGTCAAATCATGAAGGGTTTTTTTCCAGCTTTATGGGGAATATCCAGGCTTTTACCAGGATTTGTATTTAAAACGTTTTGTAGTCTTAGTTGTGTAAGTAGAATATTTATCCTTAAGCAATGTGTTTCTTAATGTGCATTGCTGCGTGAAAATATTATTTTTTTAGAATAAATTGTATTCCTTTATTAGTAAATTGTTCACTGTATCAATTATTTTCACAAGTTTCCTGGAACTGGATATTTCCCATGCCATATAGACGCAATGCTAAAGATTCCGCTTAATCGAATTCTCCGCTTAATCAAATATTTCTTGGAACCGACAGTGTTCGTTTGGGCGGGGCCGACAGTATGTGTTTTAGAGTATCGGTAATGTAATCGCTTGAAGAGATTAGCAACTAAGGTATAACTTTGGTATACCCCCCCCCCCCCAAAAAAAAAAAAAATTAGTCGCCAAATTTGGAACTCCCTACGGACTCTTTATGGTTGCTGTTTCCTATTTCGGTGTTGCCAATTTAGGTTTTTACAGCTAATTTAGGTTTTTGCTGTTGCCAAATTTAGTATTTTCTTGCATTTGTACCATTTTTTGAGTTTATTTTTTGAAGTTTTGTGGCAATAATTTTTGTGGCAATAGGTTTTTTGCTTGGCGAGAAAAAAAAGTCGCCAAATTTCCGATTTGGGGCTTATATCAAAGTAGTTCCGTTTCGTAAATTTATCGGTCCTGCTTAAACAGGTAACGGATAAAAAATACAATTTTACGGTATTTTTAAAAATATGTTTGCGCTGACTGGGCGGGTACTTACAATTGGTCACTTAGAATCCAATCGAACAGGTATCTTGCCGAATTTGTTGCAAGAATATTATAACTAAGATTATGGGTAATTTTTCAACGGACGCCAGTTTTGGCGCCAAAGACTATGTAATAATACTTTGCTTCTTACACGATATAACTAAAATAAAACGATTGTTGTCTGATATTTGTAATCTGCGCCAAAATCTTAATCATCGAGATAATACTCCCACAGTTGAAGAAAAGTTCAGGTTTTTTTTTTTTTTTTTTTGGCCGATTCCGTACGTTGTCATTAATAAACTTTTAAAACTTACGTCAAAGCGTAAAGTAATCCGCATACGAAATTAATCAAACCTCAAAACTAAAACTACCATTAATTTGTGTTTTTCGCACAAATAATTGTCAAATGCTCCCTACTAATTTCGAAATCCCTTAGGACAAAACTTTTAGCGTCATTTCATGGTCAGCAATATTTTCTCAGCATTAAATGATAATTTTTCTTTGACAAAAATTACTGACTTTATAATACCTAAGCATATTTTCATAAAGTAGGGAGGGGAGCAAAATTATCCTAGGTATCCCAAAACAGTTACAGCAAATTTAGCGACATTTTAAATCGTCAAAGCGGTACGTTTTGAGTTCTTTTAGTTTAGGAAAAAAAAGGCGATTATAAATTGTTTCTCAATATTTTTACTGGCCCAGGCAACGCCGGGTATTTTTGCTAGTGAATAAATAATAATCAGTGTCATATACAATATCAATGCGTATTGCTTATACGTATTTGTGTTAGAGTTAATATTTTTTTTCTAAATTTTTATCTACTTAATTGAGTTACTTGAACATTTTGCTTAACATTTTTTTTATTAGCCACTTTTACAATTAGAATATACTGTCGTCCCCGCTTTATCGGGTAACGGATAAACGAATACCCCGCTTATACGAATAAAATATCTCGGAACCGATGCCATAGACGTAATGTTAAAGATCCCCCGCTTAATAGAATACCCCGTTTAATCGAATAATATTTCTTGGAACCGACAGTATTCATTTAAGCGGGGCCGACAGTAATTCAGAATTAAAAAATAGGCATTAGTCAGTGCACTTTACAACTTATAAGACGTGTTCCTCCTTTCTAACCAATGTTTAATATTCAACTAGGCACTTTTAGTTTGTATTAAAATTGTTACATCTAATGAATATAAGAATTTAAGAAAGGAAAAATTATATCATTTCCTTATATTAATGTGATGTATAAATGCATCAAAAAACATAGAATAGAGTATTTTTTGGTTATTAAAAAATAACTGAATAACATGATTTAATATATTTTTCGTGTATTATCGTCTTTATAAGTATCGTAGTTCGGAAATTAGAAACTATCAAAATATCATGATATTTTCAAAGTAAATATCGGATATATATCGTGATATATAGATATCGGAAAAAACCGCAGTAAAATATTTCAAAAGAAGGAAATATATGATGAGTTAAAAACGACAACTTTTTTTTTTTATCGCCACATAAAAAAATAAGCCATCATGTTTGACACAAACGATTCTTTTCACAAGCTTTAACTCTTGTCTTGTTGGAACTTATGAAAAATTAGAAAGTTTGGCGATGCTTTGAAAAAGAAAAAGAAAAAAGAAAAGTCAACCGATCGTTATGGTGGAAAAGGAACAGGTTTTAAGATCAGAGGGAGGAGGAAAAGGTTACGAAAACAAGACACAAAGTAAGTCAACATTTGATAAATAACGAGACGTTATGTTGCGCCGTCAAGTTACAAAGTTACCCGTCACCCAACGAGCTATTTGATTTTAATTTATTTGTTATTTCCAGAAAATTACAAGGAAGCCGGTGGAGGAGAAATTACCGTTTGCTCCTTTTCTCTCTTTTTTTTTTTATTTGCCGACTTTTTTTTTCTTTTCTTGTCAGCAGGGACTTCTTTGAAAGCAAAATGAGGCCAAGGAACGGACATACTGCACGTAGCTGACAGCAGTGGAAAAAAGAAAGAAAGAAAAAAAAAATAGTGTTTCTGAGTTAATTGAATTATTTTCTAAGTAGCGTTTGCGGCATAAATGAATGGGTTGTCGGCCGGTATTTGTATTCAAAAAGAGTTTTACAATAAACCAGAAAATCGTGCGCAAAAAGGGAAAAGAAAGAAAGAAAAAATGCGTAACTAATTTGAATTTTGACATCTAGAATTCAAATTATGTTTTTCGCAATGACGAATTGCGATAGGTGTGTGTGTGTGTGTGTGTGTGTGTGTGGTGTGTGTGTATGCAGAAGCGCCCAAAAGGGAGGTCATAAGAGGTCACTAGGACCTCCCAAAAATTTTCCTCATTCGGCAAATTCGGACTGATGTTTTGGCAAATTTGTCTATTCGATAGTATTAAAATTTTTTTTTGTAATTATGCCTATTGTGTGTGTCTCGACAGCTCAAAATACATCCCCGCTGTTATTTATCAAAGTTCAAATATTTGTGAAGCATCTGAAGAGAAGATTGAAAAATGCTCGTTTTTTTTTTCTAATTTTTGTATTTATTTTATTAATTTTTTAGTGATACGTATTAACCTTTCCCTACAAAGTAATGGTATAAGGTATGAGTATATGCTCGTATTTTATCATTCGGAACATTCCGGAATTTCATTCGGCAATCGAGAATCCCCCCCTCCCAAAAATTTAAGCTTGAGCCCTGTGTGTGTGTGTGTGTGCTCCTTCGCCACCGTGTCCGCATGGTTGTGCGTCGGTACTATTGCAGATTCCGTCTCGCTGCGCCACCATGTCCTGCAGGTGCCGGTGAGCAGGCCCGGGTTGATGAAGCACCGGGACGCGAGACGTTGGCAGAGTGCAAATCTGAAAGAGATACTACACGCCGTTTGGGGCTAAAAAGAAAACATATAGCAATTTGTCATTGTTAAAAAAACTGGCGGCTCGATTAAAGGACTGTTAAATGTTTTATGCAGGTTTGCGAGATTTTGAACAGAACGGTCTTTTCCAAAACTCTTGTGTCCAAAAGCGTTTCTCAGCACTTGATTTCGACGATTTTAGGGCGAAAAACCATGTTACTTGAAGTAAAAAAAAAAACTCCGACGAGCGAGGGCGCTACATTTTACGTTACTCAAACTCTGTATAGATGCTATTAACAGATGGGAAACAATGCACGCATTTTCAAAGGTTCAAACTTTCAAAGATGGTTCATTGCAAGCATACTTGACATATCCATTCGATTTTCACACAAAAATAATGTTACATACTTTTCTATGAGAACTCATACGTTGCAGTTGTGTGTTGTTCAACGTCGGTTTTCGACGTTGTTTGTTTCCACATGTAAAGAAGCATTCAAGTCTTACCTTTCCAAGCTATTTAAGTATGCTGAATATTTGACAAAAGCTAATGCTAAATTGAAAAATTAGGGGAAAAAAACTTTGACCCCGACTGCTTTAAATCCTATTAAAATGAACCTCACTTTCTTTTAGACAAATAAATGCAAATATTTTTAAATTTTTCTTAATGGGAAAACACGGAAAAGTAACCACAGCTCTTAAGTTTTGCTAATCCCGAAATTAGAATCAAGAGGGTACAATTGAAAATCCATTTTGAAAGCATTGAGTTTATCCACTGAAACCAATTGCAAGAATTTCACTTGGTAACAAATACAAAACGACAACAGTTAAACATTTTAAATCATTGAGCTTTTTCTCCTTCAACAGTAATATCGTTAGCGATCGTCTAAAAAAAGGGGAAGTTAGTCTTTATACACTGTTAAAACTACAGGTTGCACAACGCACCTTTAACACTTCACTGCACGGTGTGCCAGATCTGGCACAAACCAAATAAACCCTCATATATTCCTATGATTTTTAAATGCAGTTAAACTGAGCTTTGTGCCTCTTCTGGAACATTGCTATAACAGTTTAGTGTGATTTTTATGCACTAGTTAGTTGCACTAGTCTAGGTATTACAGTTCTTGCTTTTGAAAGAAAGAGTGTCTGCATTTCCGTTAGAAGTGTGCAGTCATTATTTCCTTTGTTCTAAAATTGTTTACATACACTTAGTGGAAAATTTGTTTATACCACTTATGGCACAAAACGCATTGTAGATTATTACACTTATCGGTATACAAAGCATATGCTATGTGCTTTGTGCCATATATAGAACAAACAATTAAAACATCATTTTTGGTGCAAATTTTTAAGATTAATTTTTTTTTTCATTTTTCCTGAACTCGGAGCTATTTAAAGGTAACATAATTTTTTTCATGAAAATATAAAAAATCGTGCAGTGAAGGGTTAAGGGTAAAACGTTGTCGCACCAGCGGCACATCCTGAAGGGTGCCACTTTCCCCCCCCTTATGGTACCTTGAAAGGTGCCATTTGGTTCCCTATGGTGCCCTTTGGGTGGTATAGGGCACCCATGGGGTATATACCATAAGTCATCCATAGGGTGCCACATGGAGACAAATGGTACCTTCAAGGGTGCCATAGGGAGTCAAGTGGCATTTTCAGGGGGTGCCGCTGGTGCTACAACGTTTTACCCTTAAAGGTGAATTGTGCAACCTGTAGTTTTAACAGTGTACAGTAAAACCCAGATTTTACGTTCCCCGAATCTGCTTTTTTCTCGCATTTTAAGTTTTTTTCAGCAGGTCCCTTCAGAGGGTGTTTTCTATATATTTCCCGCATTTTATATTTTCCCGTATTTTACATTTTTTGAACCATTCTCTTGAGAAACGTAAAATCGGGTTTTCACTGTATTTAATATTTAGTAAAAGAGGTTACATAATGCCAGTTCAATATAATTTGGAAGATGCGAACAAGTTTCATGAGATGCAAAACAAATCGCTTTTTCTTTTGATAAATGTGTAAGTAAGTTTTCATTACTAAAATTCTAAAAAAGTGCGAATTTTTATACTTTTTAGTTAATATCGATAGGAAGTCCTTCAATGATGAGAACACTCTCGATTAAGTTGACTTTCAAAAAAAAAAAAAATCTGTCGAAATCGATTCATCTGTTTAAATTACGGTGCGAACAGACAGATATATAGATATAGAGATATACCCAGAGAGATACGTCAAACATCCTTGCTGCATCGAGGGATAATTTAAATAAATCCAGATCTTTTGTCAATTAGCTTCGGATTCCTTATCTTGTGATTAAAATTTTTGATCACATTTCCGCATTCTTAAATCAATAATTAAGCGTGCCAAATAGAGCGATCAAATTAAAAGGTAGCGTCAAATATTAACATCCATCCGAATTCAACGTGCCGAATTAAACCACCTGAAAAAGCACATCTGTTCCACCTTCTTTTGTATCATGCTCCAATAAAATTCTATTCTCTCTCGAAGTACACGTGCCGAGCTCCATTCGAATCCCTTCAAGCTCTACTTCTCGCGTAGGGTGGTTCAAAATAAATTTTTTT
>JAXGGA010025416.1:0-10657 GCA_038373865.1 Uloborus plumipes | reverse complement strand
AAAAAATATATTTGGTAATTGAAGCATAATTAAACTGCATGCAGTGTCGAACTCTAAATAAATCTCATAGTTTTTAATTACTCACATTTTGGTGAACTTCATACATATTAGGACAAAACAAACAAACCAGAGACTAATTAATAATTTTAAATATTTACCCAAGAGAAAAAAATAACTTAGACATTACCCTGTTCTCTGTTCTTGCTTCCTAGCATTGTGTTCTGTGTGTGGGCAGTTACCTAATGGGTAAACCTCTTTTTTGGTTAAAAAATAAATCTAATCAGTTACTGAAGTGTTCGATAACAAAATGTTTACTTTTTGTAATTTGTAAAATGCGCCCAGAGATAGTCTTTTGTTTTCAAGTATTCCTTTATGAATAAAAAAATATATTTATTAAACTGAATAAGTTACATAACTATTTTAATCCATGAAAAATTCAAATTTTGAAATTTGCGTTTTAAAACAAATGTTTGGATGATAGGAAAAGATGAAAGTCTTATCCAGATTCAGTGTTAAACAGTACATAAGCAAAAACTAGAAACATATTGAAGGAAAATTGCACAGCCGACATTTCTTAGTTCAGTGTTGAATGGTATAAAATAAGTGTTGTTACTATTTGATGCAAAAAAAAAAGAAAATCGTCATTAGAATAACATACGCATTGTTGTGCTGTCACTTTGGAATAAGAATCTCTTGGGATTGGTTTCATCATATCGAAAACTAAAATGTTTAGTATTTAAGTTAAAAGGATACGTTTTAAAAGAGCATCAAATATTGAACTATGCTTTCTACAATACCTGTCCTGAGAATTCTCAAATAGAAAAGCAAAGAAAAAAAAAGTACGTCGCCAATTTTAGTTAAATTTTTTGCATTAACACAAAATTTTAAGTACAGAAAACATAAAAGAAATATAAAATTAGTATTTTTTATCTCCATAAATACTTCTAAGAACGAAATCTCAACGGAATTCATAACAACATGGGTATTTAAACGGGAATTGTAGTCTTTAAAGAAAAAAAAAACATTTCTTGCATTTCTGTGATATGATTGTCAAAGGTATTCTAACTTTTAGTTGTTATAAAAATATACACACAAATTTAATTTTTAAGATAAATACTCACTCTTTTGCTTTAGGGTAAACGAAAACTTTGTTAAATCGCAATATTTTGCATACATTGAGAATTAAACATGACGTCAAATACAAACACTTTTTAAATCAAAGACAGCAAAATGTATTTGCCAGAGGAAAAAACCTATCTTAAATAACTTCAGTGTATGCTATCAGAAAGAAGACGAAAAAACTTTTAAGTAATTCAAAAGGACGCAATAGTTGCTACTCAGGAACGCTCTAAAATAGAATTTTCAAGAGGGAGAAATTCTTAGTTGCCGAGTGAAACTCCTAGCTTACCTTATAAATTACACATGACCATGCACCAGATATCGGTAAACAATACTTGATTAAAAGGAACATTAATTTTGTTAAAAACAATTCAATAGAGAAAATTCTCAATGTTTCAATATTGTCCAAAAATTTTGCCGAAAAATACCAGAAAAAATTGGCACACAACAATTTTTTGGAGGTCACACTGACCTCGTGTGACCTACCATAGTGTATACATTGCTACTACTGTTGAGAAATTCTGTTTTCGCGTTATTAAAAGACAAATGCTAGAGCAATTCCAAGATATTTATTTTTTACTTGACATACCGTAGGAAATGTTCTGAAGTACTGAAATTATTTCCATAAGTTTCTTGTTTAGGTTCTACTTGATGTAAGTGACAAATTGAACATGCTTGTCCACACCACACTTACCTCTTAAAATAACGCCTCAGGAGAAGGAAATAGGAAAAGATAGAAAAGCCAATTTCACATGTAATACAGCGTAAGGAATAAATCAAGTACTTGCTATATATCTGTACCTGGGTCCTATAAATATTGGATGAAGTCACAAAAACAAAATTGACTAGGACATGAGTTTATTTATTATTCTATTTATTTAGTTATTTTATTAATTTATTAATTTTTTACAATTGGTATTATTGGATATATATATATATATATATATATATATATATATATATATATATATATATATATATATATATATATATATATATATATATATATATATATATATATATATACTAGCCGGGTACCCGGCGCTGCCCGGGTTTCTGTCGGGTGGGATGTTTTAGTGAAACTCATTCATAAATTTTTCAACATTAAAGCGCACATCTATATACACAAATGGCTACTTCTGTAAACAATGGCTATTTTTTCTGTCTGGATAGACTAAAAAAACTGTGCAACACACCCTAAATACAAACGCAAGTTACAAATAATGTTTAGCTAAATACGAAATGCTATAAGCTTGGCATATTAAAATAATATATATTTACAGTATCAATCGCTCAGGAGTCAACCATGTCCAAATATTGCGCATTAAATAAGTCCCATTATTACAATTTCTATCCTTGCGCCGATAATTCCTGGCTTCTTGTGTCTCGTTGTTACGTAGTTGAGACTGGGAGACACCTTGGCGATTTTGTTGTATCCGTTGATCCCTTGATTCATGTGTCCCATTAGCCCGCTCCAAGCGTTTCCCATCTGATGTAGTAGAATCCTAGAGCTCCTGTAGAAGTTAGTCTTCCCTAGTTACGTCCCTAGAGTTAAAAGTCCCTAGTTATAGTAGCCTTAGTAGAATCTAGTGCTGAGCGTTTTCTTGGCATCAAGAAAAATAGTCAAAAAATTTAAATAGTCGAAATTTGTACCAATTTTTCAGAAATTGGAAATTTAAATTTTTCCTTTCAGCCTAACCTTAGAGCACACGAATCCAGGCTGTATTAAACTTGCGGCGTACGAGATGGACGGCGTGTCCGCACCGGGAAGAGAACCGGGGACCTCTGTGATAGAAACCCAGTGCTTTGGCCGCTGGACTAAAAGGCCTCTTAACCCGGCGGGCAAAGTTGGGTTATATGCTCTCTAAGCGTACGCCGCCACAATACTCCCCTCCAAGTGATGGAGCGGGGAGCGCGAGAGAGCGATATGTTTGAATTAGATGGAGCGCCAAGGAGCCGGCGTTCTGGCTGAAGTTGTGCCTGTTGCTGCAGCTGGGAGAGTTGCTGCAGAGCAAGGGGCGTGTCCGCGGTCGGGCGCATGTGAGTCTGCGCCAGCGGTTGGGCGGACGTGGAGCGATGCAGGCAAGGTGAGTGAGCGATGCAGGAGAAGCGAATCCTGTGTTGCGTATGTTCGTGGCGCCATCTGTTGTCCGGGTCACCAACTGCGGCGTACGTGATGGACGGCGTGTCCGCACCGGGAAGAGAACCGGGGACCTCTGTGATAGAAACCCAGTGCTTTGGCCGCTGGACTAAAAGGCCTCTTAACCCGGCGGGCAAAGTTGGGTTATATGCTCTCTAAGCGTACGCCGCCACAAACTTATAACCATGCAGCTTCCAGGAATAGGAAAAAATATGCTTTTCTGCCAATATGTTAAAGCCAAATTGGTAAAAACATCTGATGTGATTAAGAATTTTTTTTGACTATAAACACTTTCCATTTTCTATGTGTTGCCGAAATCAATTCCCTTTTTAGCCTACTTTCCCGTTAAAAATAAAAGAAAGACGAAAAAAGTATTAAAAGTAGCTTAATGCATCTAAAAAATATCGCCAAGTCCAAAAAATATCGCCAAGTTAAAAAAATATCGCCAAGTCCGAAAAATATCGCCAAGTTAAAAAAATAAAAAGGTAAAATGAATATCGAAAAATTAAAAATTTGAAAGTAGGGTATTGAGATGGGGAATTTGTGCGTCGGTCGGTCGGTCGGTCGGTCGGTCGGTCTGTCTGTCCCCCCCTAATAACTTTTGAATGAACAGTCCGATTTGGACAAACTTTTTTTTGTTGGAAAGATCTCGGCGAGTACAGCTCATTCCCATATTTGATTTTTTGATTTGAACAATTTTTGGTTCAACTTTGAGCCGTTCAAAAAACCGGTCCCGCGATACTAACTTTTTAATGAACAGCCCGATTTGAACAAACTTTTTTTTGTTGGAAAGAACTTTTCAAGGGTACTTCATTCCCGTATTTACATTTCCGATTTGAACAATTTTTCGTTCAACATTGAACCGCTCAATCAAGCTGTCACCCCTAATAACTTTTGAATGAACAGTCCGATTTAAACAAACTTTTTTTTGTTTGAAGCATCTCGGCAAGGATACTTTATTACCGTATTTAAATTTTCAATTTGAACACTTTTGGTTCAACATTGAACCGTTTAAGCAACCTTTCTCCACGGAATAACTTTTGAGTGAACCGTCCGAATGGAATAAATTTTTTTTTTGTTCGAAAGATCTCAGCGAGTGCAGCTCATTCCAATATTTGATTTTTTGATTTGAACAATTTTTGGTTCAACTTTGAACCGTTCAAACAACCTGTCCCGCGATGCTAACTTTTGAGTGAACAATCCGATTTGAACAAACTTTTTTTTGTTCGAAAGATCTTTTCAAGGATACTTCATTCCCGTATCTACATTTTCGATTTGAACAATTTTTCGTTCAACATTGAACCGCTCAAGCAAGCTGTCACCCCTAATATCTTTTGAGTGAACAGTCCGATTTAAATAAACTTTTTTTTTGTTCGAAGGATCTCAGCAAGGATACTTCATTACCGTATTTAAATTTTCAATTTGAACACTTTTTCGTTCAACATTGAACCGTTCAAGCAACCTTTCCCCACCTAATAACTTTTGAGTGAACCGTCTGAATGGAATAAACTTTTTTTTGTTTGAAAGATCTCAGAGAGGCTTTCCCATGCATTCCCATATTTCGCTTTTTGATTTGAACATTTTTCGTTCAATATTGAACCGTTCAGAAAAAAAAAATTAACATTAGTGTCTACGGGGAATTTAAGTTGAATGTTGATCCTGAACTTAAAGTCGGATTTCCTTCAAACTAACTTTGTAAGAAAATGGTTTTGATAAATAATGTTTGTAACGTACTTTTCTGAGTAATCTTCTGTGAGGACTCTGATTCTGACTCCGACTCCGCAAACATGGCGGAAATGCAGGCTCAGAAAAAAAATTACTGACTGTGCAGACGATTTTTTGTTTATTTATAAATTTGTTTTATTTTATTTATTATTTTTTTTTTTTTTTTTTGGCAGACGATGTTTTTTTTGTAACAAAATTTTTTCATTCACGAGAACATTTTATTCTTTATTTATATTTAATTAACGGAGGAACTGTTACAGTTACACTCTTTAAAAGGTGCGACAAAACTTTATTTATACGTTAATTACTTTTTACGTGTCTGCTCTTCATCTGATGAAAGGGTTATATTTTGCTTTTCGAAATCAGCTCTAAGTGCTAAAAAGGTATGTTTGACATAATTTTAAGTCTCAGATAATCAAGAGAATAATGATCAGATGCGAAAATACCGATGTCGATGTACGGGAAAGTAGGCTCGTTTAGTTCCTGACAGAACTTCTTGTTATTTACCCCGTTAGCGATTATTGGCATAAATGAATATAAAAATCCTAAGAAAGCAATAAATTTCATACTTACTCCAGCGAAGCCTAGGTTCAAAATTTTCATCGTGATTACTAATAATATAGTTGTTGCGAGGCAACCAAAAATTTTGCAACAATGGGTTGAAAATTTAATCATTTAATGGGGAAATTAAATGAAATTTAATATTTTCCATAATAACTTTTTTAAACTAAGCTTTTTAGAAATAAATTATAGCTTATCCTGCTCCCTGTTACTGCAGCTATCTACGGTGAAAAAAATGGTTAAAATCGGTCCAGGGTCAATCCATGTGAGATCATACAGACCATGTTGCTCACTATTTTTGATTTTTAAAACTTTTTGCCTGTTAATTAACTGTTATATTGGGAGCATAAAACAATGGTTTAAAAAATTTTAAACCTTCAGAATTTTTTTTGGCAAGCACTTTTCAGTAGCTGCGGAAGCGACTTTTCGTAAAAAGAGTACTTTGTGAAGATGCTTATAACTTTTTTATTTAAAAATATATCAAAATGATTTAAAAACCACTTGATTGAGCAAAAAATGATCTAAATTTCTATACCAGTTATTTTTCTGATAATTAGTAACAAATTTGTGTAAAATTGGCTTAAAAATAAGATTTTTTGTGTGAAATTTTACATTTTTGGCATAAAAATATTAGTAGAAGGAATTAAGACTCACCCTTACTTATTTTTCCCTTGAATAGATATCTCATAGGAATATTCCCAGAAGTAGTGTGAAACATTTGAAGACAGTCTTTTTTTTTATATAATTTGTCAAACTTGGCATTTTGGAGAAAAAAGGCTAACTTTGAGATTTAATATCTGAAAAGGGACTGAATGAAAATCTACAAAAATTTAACTGGATAACCTTCTTATAGTAGTAAATATGTAGCAAAATTGTTATGAGTGATATCGTTCTAGTTTTAGAGATATGGAGCCGCGAAGTTGACTGAAAAATTTCATTTATTTTGACGCCAAAAAATCATCACATAATGCAAAATTAATTATTCTCGTAATATTAGATGAGTTTTTTTGCGGTATAAACTAACCCTTTTACCAAAACATATAATATTTTAATTTATTTTCCATTTACAGAAAGAAATAATTTAGATATTATGCTTTTATAATTTCTACGTGTTAGTCATAAAAACATGATTTTCCTAAAGCGGTCTTTATGCATCTAGTGAGCAAAGAACAATTATAGTTTTAATCTAACCTACAACTCTTCATTCATTTTTAAAAGTTTAAAACGTTAAAACCCCCCTACAGCATCAAAAAGTCGCTAAAAATCCGAAATTAAGCTCTAGATCCTGCCATTTTCCGTGAGACTGCGTCTGTATAACAGCAGAAAATGGCGGACGTATTTTTGCGGAAAAGGGTAGGATCTAGAGCAGTGTTTCCCAACCTTTTCAAGCTCATCACCCCTTTCAAGATGCTGACTGACACCTATCGCCCCCCCCCCTCCTTCTTTTTTCTTCCACGAGAAAACCATAATTTGGAGCAAGTGAACATCTATAATATTAAAAATATAAGTACCTAACTTTAATTTGAAGTAAAATGTACGCAATAAAGATACTATGACTAATCACTTTTAAACTAAAAATATTAATGAATAAATAAAATACCTTTATTTTTTTTCTTTCACGAAGCGAACTGATATAATCATTTGAAGGGAAACATTTAAACTAAGATCATTGACGTACTAATCAAAAAACAGAAGAACATTTTTCAAGAAATTATTTTCTTTTGTTCGCTGGAATCTGGGTAGTTAAAATCATTGAAACAAAAAATTGGAAGGAAAATATATTGAAAATCTGAAAATTCATAAAATTGACATTGAATGATAAAATATTCACTAAGGTTAATCCGAGGTGCAAAGAGGAAGAGCTTGAACTTCAATTTGTTTCTTTCTTAACGTGTAATTAATTGTCTGAACACTGAACAAGCGGTTTTGTACATATTTACAATTTCGGTTTTCGTTACCCTTTTTTTACTGCTATTTTCTCTTCTAAATACCCATCGCCCCTTAAGAATTTACCGCTCCTTTAGGTACTTATATTTTTTTAAAAAAAGATGTTCACTTGCTCCAAATTATGGTTTTTTGAGGAAGAAAAAAGAAGAGGGGGGGGCGATAGGTGTCAGTCGACATCTTGAAGGGGGTGATGAGCTTGAAAAGGTTGGGAAACACTGATCTAGATCCTACAATTTTTCGCGAAAATACGTCCGCCATTTTCTGCTGTTACACAGGCGCAGTCTCACGGAAAATGGCAGGATCTAGAGCTTAAATTCGGATTTTTAGCGACTTTTTGGTGCTGTAGGGGGGTTTTAACGCTTTAAACTTTTAAAAATGAATGAAGAGTTGTAGGTTAGATTAAAACTATAATTGTTCTTTGCTCACTAGATGCATAAAGACCGCTTTAGGAAAATCATGTTTTTATGACTAACACGTAGAAATTATAAAAGCATAATATCTAAATTATTTCTTTCTGTAAATGGAAAATAAATTAAAATATTATATGTTTTGGTAAAAGGGTTAGTTTATACCACAAAAAAACTCATCTAATATTACGAGAATAATTAATTTTGCATTATGCGATGATTTTTTGGCGTCAAAATAAATGAAATTTTTCAGTCAACTTCGCGGCTCCATATCTCTAAAACTAGAACGATATCACTCATAACAATTTTGCTACATATTTACTACTATAAGAAGGTTATCCAGTTAAATTTTTGTAGATTTTCATTCAGTCCCTTTTCAGGTATTAAATCTCAAAGTTAGCCTTTTTTCTCCAAAATGCCAAGTTTGATAAATTATATAAAAAAAAGACCGTCTTCAAATGTTTCACACTACTTCTGGGAATAGTCCTATGAGATATCTATTCAAGGGAAAAATAAGTAAGGGTGAGTCTTAATTCCTTCTACTAATATTTTTATGCCAAAAATGTAAAATTTCACACAAAAAATCTTATTTTTAAGCCAATTTTACACAAATTTGTTACTAATTATCAGAAAAATAACTGGTATAGAAATTTAGATCATTTTTTGCTCAATCAAGTGGCTTTTAAATCATTTTGATATATTTATAAATAAAAAAGTTATAAGCATCTTCACAAAGTACTCTTTTCACGAAAAGTTGCTTCCGCAGCTATTGAAAAGTGCTTGCCAAAAAAAATTCTGAAGGTTTAAAATTTTTTAAACCATTGTTTCATGCTCCCAATATAACAGTTAATTAACAGGCAAAAAGTTTTAAAAATCAAAAATAGTGAGCAACAATGTCTAGTTTTCCTGTATGATTTCGCATGGATTGACCCTCCAGTAGTTTTGAAGTTTACCCCGGACATACGCATACAAAAGTAGTCTTTTATGTATATAGATATCCTCGTGACTACATTGCTGAGGTGAAAGAAATTTTTTTGACTATAAACACTCTCTATTCTCTAACTATTGCCAAAATTCTCTTTTAGCTCCATTAGCCATTAGCTTTTAGCTCCATTAGCGATTATTGGCACAGGTGAATATAAAAATACCAAGAAAGCAATAAATTTCATACTCCAGAGAAGCCTTGGTTCAAAATTTTCGTCATGATTATAATCAATATTGTTGTTACCTGGCAACAAATTTTTGCAACAATGAACTGAAAATTTAATCATTTAATGGGGAAATGACATAAAATTCACTACTTTCCATAATAACTTTTTTAAACTAAACTTTTTAGAAATAAATTATAGCTTATCCTGCTCCCTGTCACTGTAGCTATCTACGGTGAAAAAATGGTTAAAATCGGTCCAGTAGTTTGGAAGATTACCCCGGACATACGGATACAAAAGTAGTCTTTTATGTATATAGATATATATATATATATATATATATTTATTTATATAACCCAATTGAGATATTATGCTTTAAGTTCCAGGCACATGTTTGCTTGTATGATTTTTTTTTTTTTGCAAATTTTTGCTCGGGAAGTTCTCTTCTTTGCTAAAAAACAAACTTTTTTCCCGGTATGCGTATGTATAAATGACTATATTTTATGAATTTTACTTCACTTTAGTATCGCAGATGTTTTTTTTGTTTCTCGCTAAGAAGTATAAATATAATGCATTTATATGGATAACATATTTAAAATGTTATCCATATAAATGCATTTAAAATCAATAAATGGAGCTACTTCGGCTGATGATGCTCTCTAAATTTCAGAACTGCCTATAATCGCAGACGTTTCCCGCACCTCATTCCATGATTATCAGTCCTCATTGAGGCTTCAGGCGCGAAGGTATATCTTGGCTGATGTATGACGACAGCTGCGATGAAACGTCATTTAGATGAGATCGCATTAAAATCAATAGAGCGCAGGGTACTTTTGAATGCGATCGCCATTCTAAAGTATCTACGTTTCTCTAGCTTCTGATTCTATCATAACCATTAAGGAGGCAAGATTAATGCATTCCTAATAACTTTTACCATCATGAGGGAAGTAGATGGGTATATTAAGTGATAAGAATTTTTGTATTTTAAAAGATTACATTGAAAATTTAGGTACTCCATCTGCACACATGATAAATATACTTCGTAGGTTATTTTAGAAATTTTCATATTCTCCCGATTCTCAATCATACAACGGGACTGAAGTCACCAGTATTCCCCTACAACAGGACATTTACCAGTATTAGGTATTTATATACACGCATATGTTTTTTAAAAGTGACTTTTTTACTATTGTGTACGACAAAGAAAAACAGAGAAAAATACTTAAAAGGAAAAATCTGAAGTTATTTTTTAAAGTAAAAAATTGTCTGAGTATATTACGTGCTGATTAAAAAATTAAAAATGATATTCTTGGCAGAATTTCATAAAATTCACTCTTAAACCCAGCATTGTTTTAAAAGCTGCGATTTGCTACTGTACTTTTCCCTAGCTCACACAAATTCGTCTCAGGAAAAAATATCTTTTTTTGTGTGTGTTTGTGCAGTCTTTTTTTTTTTTTTTGCCAAAAAAAAAAAATCCTTCAACTAGCGATCAGTTAAAATTGTTAGGTCTATCCTCCCCTCCCCCTCCGCTTACTTTGCAGGAAAAAAGCAATAAATGAAAAAAACTTTGCTTGGCATTAGACAACAGTTGCAAAAAGTATTTAATATAT
>JAXGGA010025415.1:0-10659 GCA_038373865.1 Uloborus plumipes | reverse complement strand
ATTCGTTCTATCTCACTATTCTGTTGGCATTTTACACTTGAAGACAGTCAAGCATTCACTTTTCGCTGCACGTTGCTTCTAAATTGAAATTCCGAACTTTTCCTTTAAAATTCACATACTTCAATTCGTGCCAGACGGTTGGGCGCCAAAAATGAAGAAAGTTACTTATGTTCTTACAAGGTTCTAAGTTCTTAATCTTATTAAAGATAAGATTTCCATTATTTCAAGATTCTTTATTTTATTCTTCTCATAGTACAGATACTTCATGAAACATAGTTGCGTTGATGCATTACGTAGACTGCATCATTCAATTCAGGAAACAGAAAACAAGCAGAAGTAGTAGTGCCGCAGCAAAGGCGGTTACAGTTATATACAAAATCAAGTGCAGAGTTAATTTGCATATAATAGTTTTAACACAAATTACACTGAACCTGCCTGTTCACTTTGAGTAGTTTTATCTGGACTACTTACCTCTAACTCTGCTCCAGCCAAGTCAATGCCATTAAACACATGATACACATTGTTACATTAACAGGCGAACCGCCTGTTTTTTGGAATCAACTCACACCATTTGCCATGGTCTTGATCGCGGTTTGCCCATAAGAGTTACAAAACAGTTCCTCTTCGCAATATTGGGTAATGGATCTCATTAGATGTTCTCGCATCCATGCATCACATGCTCGATTAAAATACGTAGATAGAGACTGAATAAAGACTTTATCTACGTGCATGGTGAGCTTAGAGAGAAAGCATTATTGTATCGCTCTCGTTAGCTAAAATTATTGCATCTATGTTCTTTATGTAAGTGCTGTGCCTATCTATTAATAGAAGAACATTCATTTTACATTGCTTGGCTTAACGGTTTTGATGAAATGTTGTATCAATTGTGTGAATTATCATTTGTGATCCAACCTTCTTTTGAACAAGAATATTGCTCACCAGGGGGTACTTTTACGATAAGTTCATACGTGGAGCGTAATCTTTTGAACATAAGCATGGGGAGGGAAGGGGCGGGGGGCTAACAGCTCTGTTGCACTCATGCAGCAAATAGCCAGTGTGTTTCTAACACGTTCACCACGCATCTCTGCTCCAAAATGGTATTTACCTTTATACGTCAATATGTTTTGGGGCTTTTGGACAGTGAAAAGACCGGCTTCATCTACATTGAACATTTTAGTAGCATTTAAATTATATCTTTTAAAAATATTTTCGAGCAAATCGAAGAATTTCATTTCTTTTCTCGGTAAACCAGCATAAATTTTATTTAAATTAATAACTATGTTTAACAACCTTAAACTGCAGCTTAATGGAAAAAGAGAAAAAAAAAACATATATTTAAAGAATTTGCAGCTTCTAGAAAATGAGCTTGATAAAAAATGAACATCGTGAATAGATGTTAAAGTATGCTCAAAATAATCTTAACTACGCTATTAAATCAGATGAGTCACTTATTTTATGTTACAATTAATAAAAAGTTTTGCTTAAAATCATATTCTTAAATTGGACCACCGGTCCAATATAGGAAAATTTTTTCGGTCTAATAAAGGAAAACATGCCATTTTTTATTCTTCAGCTCATTGCTCTGTCAAAAACTATCACAATCGCTCATGTAAATATATCGATGTAATCCTTATTAAACACAGATTATAATACTGTAACAGAATTTTAGCGCAATTTACAAGTTTTTGAGTTATCCTTCTAGAAACAAGTCCGAAAAATAAGATTTCGCACGTTTTCATCACAAATCAAGCCGTAACTCCCGCTAAATAGTTCGAAGACTGGTAAAACTTCATACACATTGATTTTATTCCTAAAACTTTATATTTCTACCGTTAAAGTGTAGCATAGATCTCTGTACTAGATTTTAAGCCCGAGGTCCAATTTAAGCAGTGGTCCAATATAGGCGGTCTTCCCCTACGATTCAATAGTGCTCATTTCGTATAATGAATTTATACATATATATATATAAACGTATATATGAATGCATGTTTGTTCTTTATCCAGTTTTCGTCGAATTTTCATCAAACTTGGCACAGAGGTTCCTTGATGCACTAGAATTCCAATATGCGGGGTTTTGAAGTTTAACAAAAATCCAAAAAGCTCAAAATTCCAATTTTTGTCTTAAAATGGCCATTTTTTTAAATCAATTTTGAATATGTAGAGTAGTAGAGATAAGCCTTTAAGCATACAAATTGATAAAATTAAACACATTTAAATATGAGTATTTTCCAACAACGATTATGATTAACAATGAATTATCAATTTAAGGCTCACCTGTTTCATTTTAGCATGAAATAAGTTAAGAACAATTTTAATTCATATCCTAACTATACAGCACATACAACATGCCTCACAATTCTTCTCCTTTCGTTGATGCTGTTTTTCTGTAAACGCTTAGTAATATTTTAGTTTTTTTTCCCGAATTTATTCCTAAAAGACAGACTGATGCAATTTTTATATGCCCATGTAGATGGAATTGCTTCAAATAATTATTTTAGAGCTATGTTGTATTAATAAGCACCCGGGCAACGTCGGGTAATAAGCTGATATACGAATAAAAATTTTTGAAGGATAGACTGTAATTTATGAAAAATTACAACTTTTAGAAACGCGTAGATGATAGGATCCTTACGTAAACCTGAAGGGATTATAATAATCTAAATTTGGCAAAACCAAATTCAAGCTTTCAATATTATGAAAGTAATTTAATTTATTAATGACTTCTTCTAAAGATATTTTTTCTATACGTTACGTCCTCTTTCACGTTTTTCTTCTCTTTACGTAAACTTCTATAAGGAAAGGTAAAAAGAAAAACAAAAAAAAAACGAAATATTCGAAAAAGAAGATACATCAAAGTATGAAATGTTTTGCCCTCCCCCAAATAAGCAATTTTATCAAATGCCAAAGTTCAATGAACGCTTGAAAATCGTTTTTCAATTTGAGTTCTGCATTTCTCAACTTCCTGTAAAAATTACAATATTTTCGAAAAATAAAAAAGGAATAGCGTTTCTCTGAGTTAATGTTCATTTTTTGCTGGTTTGCATCCACTGCCTCACTATCTTGAAACTACAAAGGGAAAAAAGAACATTATTTCTGCCGCAGAATTCGTAATTCTTCGTGTTTAAATGCGAGAAACCGGGACCTGCCGGTGATTACAGAAGTAATTAAAGTTTTGGCAGTGAAAAGCTCATTAAGAATGATACTCCAAGCTTATTTAATAATCTTATTTGCATCCAGACGGAAGATTCTGACATACTTTGAGCGCTTTTTACATTATTTATTTTTTATTATTTTTTTTTGTAAGCTTAAAGTTATTATCTGATACCCGGTCTTTTTCACTAGCACTTCTCATTAGAGCTATTTTCTACTAGTTTTGAATACTTACCAGGTCATAGATAACACCAGGTCATTTTATTAAAATGATCTGGGCAACGACGGGTAGTAAGCTAGTATTTTAATATATTTTAATATTTTGTTTATAAAAAAGGAATGAAAGTTTGAAAAAAGGCTATTTATGACGGTGAAGGGTTAAATGATTAATTCCATGAAAGCGAATCATCCTTACATGCAAAAAGATCAAATTAATGTTCAACATGTATTAATCCCTATTGAAATCCGTCTTTTTTTCTTTACGTTAAGATTTAAAAAATGAAAAATTTACATAAACTCTTTTAAGCAGCACTTTAGTAATTTAGCAATGTATTAACTTTTAAAATACTAATGAGAAATACGGAAATGAGAAGTAACATTTTGGTGCATTTTTTTCCGGAAAAGAATAAAAAAGTAGATAAAAATCTCATATTTTAATGAACAAAACTAGATACTTTGTAATCGTTCATACCTGAAATGCTGAGAATTCTGGAAATTCTCTGTTTGCTGCAGTGAATGAAGAGCATACGGTTCAAAAACGCTTGTCCTTATTTTGATTTTACTTTTTATGTTTAAAAATCACTGTCAAAAATTTGAATGGACTAAAAACGAGGCTGCTACTTAAGTCAAATATTTGCCTTGAAAAAAAGGTTCTGCAAAGTCATCCTTATATTCTTACTAATTACATCAGTTTCAGCTTGAGGAGAAAAAACTAGGGTGAGTTCTGGTAAGTGCGTACCCTTTTTTTCAAAGTTCATGTTCTCAAGGATGCTACTCTGTTGAAAAATCTTGTACACTCACAATTTTTTTTAGTTTTCTTTCCAGATCCTTTACTAACATTTTCAAGCATATAATATGCCAAATAAACCATAATCATAGGCTTTGTGACCTGGTTTATGACACCTATTCTAAGGTACGCACTTTCCCTACCTAGCGGGGTAAGTACGTCCACCTTAAATTATGTGAATATGACCAGGAAAAAACTTCTGGCACACATTAAATATGTTAGGTAATTAATTGCCTTGGGATAATTACTAATACTAGAGTTCAGCACTTGCTTGCATGAGTGAAACGCAATCAGTGATATCCCACGTGTCTTGCGAACAACTGTGATTTGAAGATTGAGACAGTTGTGTCTGTGATTCTTCCTTTGTCCTTTTAATAAGAACATGTGAGCAAATGTGAGTTGTTTTTATTTAGTAATAATCACTTATAGTATACATAGTTTATTTTGGTTTAATACATTAATCAGTCTGGGTTTAAGCCAGGGTTCGCACTTACCCCTTCTTAAATGTAAGATGAGACATGTGCGTCCAATAGCGTTGTTGTAAGTGCATACCCCTGTGATTTTCTTAAATTCTATTTGTATGGTAGATCGTTAGGTGACCTGAGTGAACGATTAGTTTTTTTCTTTTCTTTTTTTTTTTTGTTGAACAAATACGGTTTTAAAATATTTTTCTTATTAGAATCAGCAGCAGTAAGAAAAACACAAAATAAAGAGAAAAAAAAATAAAATTAATTGATCATGATATGATACTTGTATTTTTTTTTCTTGTACACTGAAATAGCTTTTCACAAGGTGTTCTTAATTTTCTTTAATATAATTTATTCATTACTCCACCTTCGTTTTTTTTGAATGAGTTGGTTCCTTATTTAGTGTTTCACTTAATTTCATTGCTTCAGTTGTCATTCTGGTTTAAATTAAGTATAGCTTATGATCGCTATTTTCAACGAAAAATTTACTAACTGATATCTAAAAGCCAATATATTTCAGAGGTAATAAATAAAATTGAAATTTTATGCCGCATTCAATGTAAATATAAATATTTGATGGAAATGACGTTGGATTTATAATCGGCTAGTAAAAGGGTTATAAGCAAAATTAAAGGTGAATTACGAGAGTCGTATTTTCCACGCAATGGTACACACTTGCCTCATCATAATGGTACGCACTTGCTCCGCATAATAGTACGCATATGCCTCATGATAGTGGTACGCACTTGTCCCATCATAATGGTACGCACTTACCCCCACCTTTAAAGAAAGGGAAAGTGCGTACCGTCATATAAATAAATTTTAGTTAGAGTATTTGATCAAAATACCCCAAATATGTTATTAGTAGCTATTACTCAAAAGAAACAACTTGCATTTCTCGACTTCAATTGCTTGGTATGGCTACAAGAAAAACTGAAACAAAACCTTCTCAATCTTTACTTTAGAGTTTTTTTGAAGACATTTAAGTTGCCTCTGATTGTGTTTCGTCGATTGAATCCAGGCTTGAATTCTACCTATTGAAGTTATCATTAGACAGTTATCTAACATAGTCGATGTGTTGCAGAAGCCATTTCAGGACAGTGTTCATGTAATTCCCAGTGGACGCACTTACCCCGTGGACGCACTTACCAGAACTCACCCTACATCATCTGCTCAAAAATAACTAGAGCACACATAAAAGTAAAAAAAAAACAAAAAAAACTTAAAATCACAAGGGAGCAGGAGCACTGCAGACACGTTTTTTGAGCACAATGGGGACATTACACGAAAACGCCGCCATCTTGTCCCACACGTGACGCTTATATATTACATTAAAAAGTAGTAATTTTAAAAAGTGATTATCAAATTTTTTTGCCTAAGAAATTCCACATCGATTTCTTCTTTCTTACCAAACAAAATTTTGTTCTTTAACCTTTAAAATCACTCCTTTTTCATGAGCGTAATGTGCGGGACAAGATGGCGGCGTTTCCGTGGAATGGCCCAAGGGTATTTATACATTTCTTGCGTTATATTTCTGTTACTATTTATATTTTCTCTAATATTATATACACTGCAAAAAATGAACTGTTGTTTTTACAGTATAATACTGACAGCCAAAGTTACAATTTAAAACTATAAAATGTACAGTAATAGACTATATAACTAGCAATTTAAAACTAGCAACAGTTTCTTGCTGTAAAGTTAGCAATTTTACAGTGTATTGCAGCAAAATTTAGCTGTATTACACTTTAAAAACCACAGTATGATACTGGTAGCAGAAGTTCCAGTTCAAAGCTGTAAAATGCACGGTAATAAACTGAAATTAGCAATTTTACAGTTTATTTTTGTAAAATTAGCCGTTTTTACAGTTTATTACTACAAAATTAGCTGCATTATTTTGTAGAAACAACATTCATTTTTTACAGTGTATATGCAGGCTCGTCATTTAGGGGCGGGGCCAGGGGGGGGTCAATCCCCCCCCCGGTTTTGAGACATCAATGTATTTACATATAAGTGGGCGTGGTTTTTTATGTTTTCTGATGAAATTGCACTATGTTTGGACCCTCGCCCACCCCCCCCTGGAAAAAATTGAAATGACGGCCCTGTGTACAGGGTGGTTATAAATTAGCAGGAGGTGTTTGGAACCCTCTAGCTCGCGAACTACTGGGCGAAACATTGCCAAATTTCTTGAGCGGGCATATTAGACTATGGGATTTTGATTTCTGAAATAAAAAAAATAGTTTGAAAAATCACCACCAGGGGGAAATTTGGCGCTGTAAAAGTGTATTACACGGAATATCGCGAATTAAACTTGAAAAGATGCTGTATAAATCAATTTCGCCAAGTAAAAATGATTGTGCTTTGCAAATGAGGTTTAATATGATCGCCGTAGAATTTTCTATTAAAAAAAAAATCACCACGAACAAAATAGCGGTCCATTTAACCAAATAGAATGCAATAATTTGCATAAACGCGTTGCGTTTAGCGATCATCTGTAGAATGACGGACTGGGAGCATTCTCATCAAGAAATCCATTCTGATATGTGACGAGCTGCCGTAGAAAATGTTGTGCATCGTATGCAGTTCTTACAACTTTACAATGGCGATCATATCGAACCACATTTGTGACAAAAAAAGTCATTTTTGCAAATAAAATGGATGCATATTTTGTCAGTAGCAATTAATTCTTCGATAATCAGAATAATACACTTTTACAGCGCCAAATTTCCCCCTGGTGGTGATTTTTCAAACTAATTTTTTTATTCATGAAATCAAAATCCCATGGTCTAATATGCACGCTCACGAAATTCGGCAATATTTCGCCCAGTAGTTCGCGAGCTATAGGGCTCCAAACACCTCCTGTTAATTTATAACCACCCTGTATATGCAACATGCGAAAATATTATTCTCCTTTAAAGATTTGGAAGAATGTTAGTAACCACATCGCGTCACCTTACTCAAGTTTTATTTCCCTCCCCCCTCCAAAATATCCTCATTACTCTCACGAACTGGTTGTTCATGTGAGACAGAACAGTGGTAGATGACGTCATAGTGGTCAGTGAGTTTTATTTTCTTTGTCTCCTGGACAATTTCCAGCACTCACAAAAGAACTTTTGAAACATAAATCACGTTCTGCTATTGGATGGCAGGAGAAGCTCATTTTTTTCTCATTCGAGCGATACACTTTGGCGATGAAAAGAAACAATAAAAATTGCAGACTGGAACGTTTTATTGCATTCATTTCGAAAGTTGATTGCTTTATTGTAAAAATAGACACAGTTAATTTCTCTCTTTGCTGTTATTTTTGCTTTAGTACGCATAAATGCAAAAGGCAACAATGCCAAGCTTTGAAATTTGTGCTTTTTTTTTTCTTTTTTTCTTGACAAAATGATTTAATTTAATTTTTAAACTTATCGCTGAATTTTTTGGCAGAATTTTTTTTCAATTTGATGATGAATGCTTATTTTCATTTCTTTTATCTTTTGATAGCTGTTTAATTTTAATCATGCTTTGCGTTTGATGTTCTTTTATACAGAGTACTGGGTTAGTGGGAAGCAATCTCCTCTGGTTAGCAAGTATAGCAAGCAGGGGTGGAGCCCTCTTGTTAATCAAGAAAAATAGACTCTTCAAGTAAAACAAAGCGTTTTCTAAAATCAAACAACAACTGTTTTGATTACTAAAATTTTAATATGAGGTAAAATGTTATCGTAAATGAAATACAGTCGAACCTGTTTATCCCGAAAACCTCTCTATGTCGAAAATTTTCAATTTCCCTGCTTTTACAGCAATACATTTAATGTTTTTTTTTCCTCACGTTCATCTCGAATGATTTTTTTTTTTTTTTTTGAAAACCTCTGTATCACGAATTTTGACGACGCTCATTTTTGAATTTTATCTCCAACCACCTTTATCAATGGTATAACTTGGAGACAAAAATCCTCTTTTGCGCAATAATTCAAAGACTATGTTTGTACAGAAAGGTATGCATTAATTTGCTACCGCTATAGTCATCGCAATTAGTAAAACGTGGAATCACAACACGTCGTACAGTAAAATATTCAACAATATCAACGCAAAACAATCTATTAAGCATTTGACTTTGTTCCAATTGCTTAGTTTTGTGAATTTTATCCCAAGCTTTGTATCTCGAAGCCTCCGTATCTCGAATTTCTCTTCTGTCCCATGAAATTCGAGATAGACAGGTTTGACTATATATAAAAATTTTTGAGCATAAATGTAAAGGATAAATAAAACGTTAAAAAATCACAAATCCGCAGGGATACTGCGCTAAACTGCGCGTTATTCTAACCGTTTCGGTACCTCTACGCATTAAGCGTCCTGCAGGGTAGGGCAATATTAATCTGTTTTAAAAAAAAATACCAAAAAAAAAAACCCTCCATAATGAAAATAAAAGACACTTGGAAAATTCTTTCCTCTTAATATTAAATACCAAGCATTATGTAAGAAGGCATCTTAAAGTGTCTACATTTAGAAAATAAAATGAGCCGGAAAATTCTTTTAATAAATGTCTACATCCCAGAAGTCAAATTAGATGTTCTTTCATAAACTATTGTTAGACAACACTAGTTATTAAAGTATATAATCTCCTTGAACATAAATATTCTTATTATGCTTCTCATAAATATGCAGACAGCAAGTTCCACGTACTGAATATTTATGAGCGAACAACTCTCGTTTTATGCATTAATCGATGAATTCTAAGCTTTTCATTCAAGAGTTGATCAAACTTTCAGTACTCATTGGGAATATTTATTAATGTAGATTTTAAACGTGTACGAAAAGACGGTTCCTGCTGAAATAGTTTCAGTGGAAAATATTTTTACCGCTCTTAATTCTTGAAAACAGTCTAGTATGAGGTGCAATGAAAGCACCTTTATTGGAAGTATGCTTCTAACTCATACATTTGGCTTGGTGACGCAAAACAGAACATTTAATGTTTAACGAGTTGTAAAAAAGCTGAAGCACAATGTGCTGAAACTAAGATACACACACACATATATGTATATATATTCATATTCAAAATACTCATATTCAAAATGGTCCATTTTTCCCTAGGGCTGGTCAGGACGTACCCATAATATTTACAGTTGAAAGTTATTTTTAGTGGCACTTCAACTTTTTTTCACTCTTCTGGCGATTGAATTCTAGTCTAGCCTATTTAAGTAAACTATTTTTAAAACCTTTCACTTAAGTTCAGCTGATTTCATTAATTTCACACTTTCATAAAATGGATTGCTACTTTTCGACAAAAAAAAAAAAAAAAACAACGAAATAAAGAAGTGAACCCAATCAGCTTTAGTTTATTTCAATTGAGAAGTTGAATACCTAATCTCCTGAAATGGATTAACTTCTAAACAGCTCATCCATTCCGCTCAACAGATAACGTGCGAATTCCTACAAAACTATGCAGTAGTAAACAGCAGACATCTAAATTTCTTACATTCTAGCTTGTATGAAGAAAAGTATCATAAATACGAATTTATATCAGAAGCTGAAATATCAAAATAAAGGACAAAAAAAAAAAAAAAAAAAACCGACCAAACCTTGCATAAACACAATAAATCAAGCTTGCGGTAATCTTAGACTACCGGTAATCTTAGACTACCGATACTGTGATTCTTTTTCTGTTGATTATTAGCTCTAAGGTTGTCTCACCAGTATGTGTTATCCGTAAGGAGCAAAGAGGTGCTTGTGTTGGTCCTCGTGGAGACTTCTACCAGCTACACATACATTAAATATCAAGACTGTCATATCTGGTTCAAAACAAACAAATGCTATAAACCGTTCCACAGTAGTTATTCATAACTCTACATGAGCAATTGACGCTCAGAACATTTTTCTTAATAAACTTTTGCAAATTCATGTGTCTATTAAAGGCTTTCTTTTTTTCCTTATCGGTTATTGTGCCATGCTTTTAACTTGCGTTTTTCTTGAAAATCGTGGGTTTTACAGCGATGGCATTTTCATTCTCCTCTAAGCAAAGAATTTAAGGGTGAAAAGTATATCCGGGCTGTG
>JAXGGA010025414.1:0-10659 GCA_038373865.1 Uloborus plumipes | reverse complement strand
CATCGCCATAAAAATAGTTCTCTAAATTATATGTACTTACTGAATTAATTTTCTTAGCTAGTTTCGATCCGTTTATTTTTAAAATAATAATTTTTAACTCGATTTACTTTTCAAATGCGATTGAACCCAAGGGCAGAGTTTCGTTCCATTACAAAATATACAGTCCAGTCACATTAATGTGACCACCACGTACTTTCGAAATCGATGTTAAATAACCAATTACAGAAGGCACTTGGTAGCACAGTGAAGCTGAGGGTATACAAAAGGTGTATGAGGGCTTTGGAAAACATTTCTAACATTGGCGCAATGCAAAAAATAAGCGATTTATACGACGTACAAAAGGGCATGAACATCGGCTTTTGGGCCAAGGGCGGAAGCATTTCCGAAATTGCTGAGTTTTTGAGCTGTTCACTTGCCTTCATGGTAAAAGTGTACCTTGCAAGGCAAAATGAGACTGTTCAAAATCAGCGACGTGGCAAATGTGGTGCACCAGGAACCATAGAAAACAGAGGCGAACGACGGCTGCGGAGATGCGTTCGGATTAATAGACGGGCTTCCGTTGAGCAACTGACCCTCCAGATGAACCAAGGGGCTGCCAACATTGTCTCCTAAACTACTGTTTAGCGGATGTTGCTCCATCTGGGCTCCCGAAGCAGAATCCTGGTTAATGCACTTATGCTGACTACTATTAGTCCGAGAGCCAGGTGAAAATTTGGTTAATTATTTCCTCTCGATAGATAATTGGCCATACGCATCAGACAACAGTATCATAAAGCCCTATGACCGTCAGCTGCGGCACAGTGGGGGGGGATGAGTAGTTGTAACCTCCCACGCTTGAAGAAAAAAAAAAAATTCACTCATTTCCTCTCGCCTAAAAATTTACCAGATGATAGCTTATATGTAACTATTGATAAATATATACGTCAGCTGGCTGTATCTCGGTGGAAAAATTGTCAGCTGATACTTTGAAGGTCGTTACGTAGAAGTTAGCTAGAAGCATTTACTGACTACACTGTTCGACAAAAAAAAACCTTGAAAATGCTTCTGGTATTTTGAAGGCTGATTCTTATGTAAAATGACCCCCTGAATCCGAATATGACCCCCGTTTTCCCCCATCACGTCCCAATTTTTTTTTAAACGCCCCCTTTTTTTTTCATTTTTCCTTAGTTTCAGGGCTATAATATTTTTTTTGGAGGGGAAAGGAGCCTTATATTCACCAATAAATTTTTTTGAAGGTCAAGAGAGACTCAAAGTTTAAAATCATGAGCACCGAGAAAAAATCGGGGAACTTGGGGGGGCGTGGACCCCCAAAATATTTGAAAAATCACCAAAAACGATCTTTTTATTCTAGTTTCTTTAAAAAGACCTTTAAAACATTTTTTTCGGTGCAGAACCAGAGTATAGGATCCGCTCCTATGGCTCCTGGGTCAGAAAAAATTTTCACGCTGTAAAATTTTTAAAAAAAAAATAAAATAATGCTTTAAAAATCGCACTTTGCACTCGAGTTTTAAAGCAGGTCTTCAGCCAAAAAAAAAAAAACAAAATTGTGGCTGATTCTTATGTCAAATGACTCCCTATTTCCAAATATGACCTCAGTTTCCTCCCTCCACCCCCTCTTTCCAGAGAGTCCCCCCCCCCCAATTCAGAGTCATTTTACTAATTCGGAGGGGAAAAGTACATTACGTAACCCGTTAACATAATTCTAAAAGGCAACAGAGGTTCAAAGTTCAAAATCATGTACATGTGTACCAAAAATATAAACTATGGCGGTGTACCCCCCCCCCCAAAAAAAAAAAATCTTCTTTTCTTGTTTTTCTAAGAGACGTTTTAAACCTTTTTTTTTTTTTTTTTTTGTGAAAAATCAGAGTATTGAATTTTCTTTTCTTTTTTTTTTGGGGGGGGGGAGGGGGGAGGTATACCGCCCTAGTTTATATTTTTGGTACACATGTACATGATTTTGAACTTTGAACCTCTGTTGCCTTTTAGAATTATGTTAACGGGTTACGTAATGTACTTTTCCCCTCCGAATTAGTAAAATGACTCTGAATTGGGGGGGGGGGGACTCTCTGGAAAGAGGGGGTGGAGGAGGGAAACTGAGGTCATATTTGGAAATAGGGGGTCATTTGACATAAGAATCAGCCACAATTTTGTTTTTTTTTTTTTTGGCTGAAGACCTGCTTTAAAACTCGAGTGCAAAGTGCGATTTTTAAAGCATTATTTTATTTTTTTTTTTAAATTTTACAGCGTGAAAATTTTTTCTGACCCAGGAGCCATAGGAGCGGATCCTATACTCTGGTTCTGCACCGAAAAAAATGTTTTAAAGGTCTTTTTAAAGAAACTAGAATAAAACGATCGTTTTTGGTGATTTTTCAAATATTTTGGGGGGCCACGCCCCCCCAAGTTCCCCGATTTTTTCTCGGTGCTCATGATTTTAAACTTTGAGTCTCTCTTGACATCCAAAAAAATTTATTGGTGAATATAAGGCTCCTTTCCCCTCCAAAAAAAATATTATAGCCCTGAAACTAAGGAAAAATGAAAAAAAAAGGGGGGCGTTTTAAAAAAAATTGGGACGTGATGGGGGAAAACGGGGGTCATATTCGGATTCAGGGGGTCATTTTACATAAGAATCAGCCTTCAAAATACCAGAAGCATTTTCAAGGTTTTTTTTTGTCGAACAGTGTAGTCAGTAAATGCTTCTAGCTAACTTCTACGTAACGACCTTCAAAGTATCAGCTGACAATTTTTCCACCGAGATACAGCCAGCTGACGTATATATTTATCAATAGTTACATATAAGCTATCATCTGGTAAATTTTTAGGCGAGAGGAAATGAGTGAATTTTTTTTTTTTCTTCAAGCGTGGGAGGTTCCAACTGCTTATCCCCCCCACCGAGCCTCAGCTGACATTCACGAGGCTTCATAGTTCGATTTTCTATTGCGTTTTACTAATTATCACTTGAGAGGAACTTGGTCATATATATCTGTTACTGGCTCTCGGACTATATCCATCGACTACGAACTCTGGGATTTGCACGCCAGTATCTCTGCTAGACGTCCATTGAGTGGCAAAAGGTGGCATTTTCTGTTGAATCACGTTTAATGCTCCATCGGATCGGTGGACGCTGGTGTATAAGGCGTGAAAGCTCTGAAACAAAACACCCTACAGTATTGCCGGAACGATCCAAGCTTGAGACGGGAGCATTATGGTCTGGGGAATATTTTTCTGACATTCTCCGGGTTAACTCATCATTGCGGAAGGCACGATGAATCAATAAAAGTACGCATCTGCCCTTGCGGACCATGTCCACCCCTATATGTGCAATGTTTTTCCTCAGGATGATGGCATCCATCAGCAAGACAATACGAAGTGTCATACAGCTGCTAGTGTATGCACGTGACTCGAAGAGCACCAGGATGAGTTTACCCTTCACCCCTGGCCAGCAAATTCTCCTAAATCAATCCCAATCGAGAATAAGTGGGATCATCTGAATCGGGTTATTCATGCCATGGATCCTAGTCCGCCTAATTTAGTGCAGCTGGCTAGGGCATTGGAATCGACATGACTCAAACTACCAGTGAACACCTTCAGGGCCCTAACTGAGTCTCTTCCTGCACTTTCTGCAGCAGTCTACTTTGCGAAAAGTGGTAATTCTGGCTTTTGACAGGTGGTCACATTAATGTGGCTGGACTGTGTATGTTAAACAATTAAGGACGGTGTCATAACCCCCATAATCCCTCTCTTGTATCTTCTCACCAGAAACAATAACATATAGGTTTTTTTCATTGCAAATAAATTTTCCGTTTCTTTAACATTTTGTCGGGGGAGCGGCCGGCCATGGAAGAGTCTGAAAATGACGTAGGAAGTCTTGAGAAACTCTTGCTGTATGCGGACGAGCCTTATCTTGCTGGAAAATTGTCCCTTGGAGACCATTTAGGAAAGGTCCTACATGGGGTCGAAGAATATCATCAACGCAACGTTGGCCGGTTAAGTTTCCACGCATCACAATTAGATTGGACCGGCTATCATAGGATATGGCCCCCCCAGACCATTACACCAGCTGTGCGGGTTTCAGGGGGGGGGCAATTGGGGTGCCAAACTTCGACATTGTACAGATTCCCTGTATTTGTGTCGTTGCTCACCCTGTATTAAGAGCAAGAATCTGAGAAACTCTCACGCCTAGCATTATGGGGTGATTCATGACCTCTCAGGTTTTCTCCCAAAAATTACCAAATATTTTTTATCTTATTGAAAAACCAAATCCAGAATGTTTTGCTCTAAAGTTGAGTTGTTTAGTTTTTATGGACCCCTAAAGTTAAAAGTGCGGCATCAAAAATTAAGAGGATTTTCAAGACATGGAAGTTGCTGTGAGCCAAAGCTCGAAACAGGAACGGTTGAACTCCAATTTTCTTTTTGTATATGGAATATAGAAGGTTGAAACTTTACAAAATGAATGTTAAATTTGTGGTAAGTTGTTGCCGTAAGGTCAGTGAAGGCCCTCAAAACAAGGCATTTTTGACGTTTTTTAGCGTTTTTGAGTTCCAAAAACAGCTTGTACATTTCAGTTGGCACGGCAAAAGTAGTGCCGTTTTAAAGACCAGTGTAAGCACTTTAAAATAATGTATAAATAACCGAGGAAAGTTTAACGTACTTTTAGTTGCGTAAGGCCGAAATATGAAAAATGTCATATTTTAGTGATATTCAAACGGTCATAACTTCCTCTGCCAACAACATATTGAAATATTTTCTTTGCCAATGTCATATTCTATTCTTTGTCTTAACAGAACAGTTGAGTTCTTTGAGGCGAAATGTGAAATTTTTTTTACAAAAATACACAGGAAAAAATACAATTTTTGTAAAAAAAAATTTACATTTCGCCTCAAAGCACTCAACTGTTCTGTTAAGACAAAGAATAGAGTATGACATTGGCAAAAAAAATATTTCAATATGTTGTTGGCAGAGGAAGTTATGATCGTTTGAATATCGCTAAAATATGACATTTTTCATCTTTCGGCCTTACGCAACTAAAAGCACGTTGAACTTTCCTCGGTTATTTATACATTATTTTAAAGTGCTTTCACTGGTCTTTCAAACGAAACTACTTTTGCCGTGCCAACTGAAATGTACAAGCTGTTTTTGGACCTCAAAAACGCTAAAAAACGTCAAAAATGCCTTGTTTTGAGGGCCTTCACTGAACTTACGGCAACAACTTACCTCAAACTTAATACTCATTTTGTAAAGTTTCAACCTTCTATATTCCATATACAAAAAGAAAATTGGAGTTAAACAGTTCCTGGTAAGAGTTTTGGCTCACAGCAACTTCCATGTCTTGAAAATCCGCTTAATTTTTGATGCTGCACCTTCAACTTTAGAGTTCCACAAAAACTAAACAACTCAACTTTAGAGCAAAACATTCTGGAGTTGGTCTTTCAATAAGATAATAAACATTTGGTAATTTCTTGCAAAAAATCTGAGAGGTCATGAATCACAGGCGTGACACTCTCTCAGATTCTTGCGCTTAATTTAATTGTCTTGATTTTGAGATCAAGTGAGTCTCTCATCTGTATCATTATGTGTATTAAATTTCATTTCAATCCGACGATTTCTTCTCGGGTTGCTATTTTAAATTTTAAATGTACCTGAGTGTACATTGTTTCGGTGAAGAGAATACGCAGATTATTGATTGAGACGAAACAATGATTTCTATAAGGACGATAAAATAGTAAACACTTATTACATTCGATAAACTGCATCCGGAAACGATAACAAGTTATTGAATCCCTTACCGAACATGCTCCTATGATCAATGGTAAAAATAGATGTTCGGCTTGGAACCTAAAAGTTCTCGGATCGGATTATAATTTTGTAATCGCGTTGAGTTGAAACATGAAAAGGTGAACTGAATGTTGTACGTGTTCTCCAATCCCCAATAGGATTTCCAATTTCAGATTTTCTAGGCTTTTCCAATGAGCCAACTCTCAGGCAACCATCCTTAGGAATTATTCAGAAAGTGCTTTCCCCGAAGATGCTTTGCACTTGAAAATATCACTGGTTGAGCCACTGGCATAGCAAAACAAGAGTTGGATACTGTCACTTCAAAAGTCATCTTTCAAATAGCCTACTTATTTTCTTTTAATTAATAATAAATTTTTTTAGCTACTTTTTGTTACATTTTTTAAAGCCTTTTCCCTTTTTACGAGAAAATAAAGTAAACAATAAATTCGCTCCGGTATTTACGAGTCAATCTTCCCGTATACCATTATAGATGCTTTATAACACCTCTCAGAAAGACTTAAACTTCAAAATATTTCAAAGGGGTCTTTTTAACAGCTAAAACCATTTTCTGAGGAGAAAATATGTCACGATATGTTTAAAAAATGTTAATTAACGCATAAATGATACTAAACATATTTTTTAAATAGTAGTTAGGTCATATCTCTATTACTTTCAGAAATTAATTATTTTTAAGATAGAAAAACTTTCAGAAAGTGATAGAAAGTTTTTTTTTTTTTTTTTTTGCAACATGTAAGCATTACAACGGGCAAGACAAAAGTTATAGAATTGAGTTACGGAAAAACTTTTCTTCATTGACAAACTTCGAATCACAAAAATATAAGATCTATCGATAAATAATTAAATTAAAATTAATTTGCTTCTCACATTGATGAGACTCAAACATTAGTCAAATAGCAGAATATAGCTAACAAATTCTCAAAGCATTTTCTGTTTGGGAATTAAAAAAAACATGAATATTTTTGCTTCCCCTAAATCTGGACAACATGTTCACCCAGAATTAAATGAGCCCATTTTTCCGCATGGCAAAATTGATTTTGTGACAGCAGTCATATCTCTCGATGGATTGCCTTTGAAGCACTTTCTTCAATATGTAAGTGAGAAGAAAAAAAGATAAAATAAAAATTTACAAATGTACACAACAAAACATTCTTTTAAATTTATCCCCAATTTAAAAAAGTAAAAAAAAAAAAATACTAGTCAAACAAAGTACGAACACTTTTATTATTTGTCATAATACAAGCATTATGACGGAGAAAGTAAGCTAAGAAAGATTGCCTATTGATAATTAGTTTTTGTATTTCAACAATTGGTGGATAAATTTGTCATCGAGTTTCGACTCAAGCAATAGAAAGTTTTGCTATTTTGATTAACATTATAAACGAAATCAATACAACAGACCTTAGAAAATACGAAAGACTTTATTACAAATATACTTCAATAAATTAATAAAATTTAGAATTTGCACTTATGGAAATTCTAAAGAATTCTCTGAAATATGTGTGCATCATTTATATTCTCGCAGAGAGAAAATCATTTTTAAATCCTATTATAATTTATAAAGTTCATGTCTTATATACGCATTTTTATTGGTTTAAATACTTTTCAGGATACAGTTTACTAAAGCAATATAAGTAAATTTTTCGTATTTAGTCTTTAAGTATGTTTGTTTAATGTACTACTATGTGATTCCCTCACTTTTCCCACATTTTCTTAAAAATACGCAAAAATTAATTCTGCTCAAAGAAACAATAAGGTTATATATTTTTGTGTTTTTTATTTCAAACTACGGAGTGATATAATGCAAAAAAAATTCTTTTTAATTTAATTTCTAGTAAAAATAATTTCCTTTATCTGTTTTTAAGTTTGCTCTTAGTAGTTTCCCTCACAATTGTAAAAATTATTCCTCAGAATCTCAACCATATAAAAAAAATCATAATAGAAGGTTTTATAGTTGGCAGTTGTTAATGCGGAAGAACACTGCAACAAAATTTTAGTTACTGAAAATTTGTCTCGGAAATCAGTTCAAATTTGTCAAACCAAGTAATGTTTTTTGCATCTGTCAGTGCCTCACTTTTTTTAAAAACTTAAAGCAAATAAAATGCTGTTTAAAAACTGAATAATCAGTAAACTTCTTGTTTAAGAACAGCTGCAGGAGATAAAGAAAAAGTAAAAAAAGGATTTACTAATTCATTCGAATATTATATTCCTATATTATATTCTATTTCATACTTCAATTACTCTAAAACTAATAATACTTGCACAGATAATTATTTGGTGCTTGTAACATTCTTTTAAGTGAATAAATAAAAAGTTGCAATAATTAAAAGAAAAATACCATCATGACAAAACATTATTATTATTAATTTTATTTTAATTTTTATTAATTTTATTTATTTTTATATATTTAAAAAGTTTTATTTATTTAATAGTGCAGTAAAATAATTTGCTGTGCAAAGGACATGAACGCCAAAAGAACAGTGTTTTGTTTACTTTATTAATGAAAATACATTAATAGCAGAACATTTTGATTATGGATATTTTTTTGTTTTATTAATTTGTTTGACTTGTATTTTAAATTAATTCAGTTATTTTGAGTAATTCAGTAAATTAATATGCTGCGCAAACGACATTAACAGTAAAATAACAATACTTTGTTTCGGAATGCATTTCTATCACATGCTTCTTCAAAATAACCCAAATTTATGCTTTTTTTTTTTAAGTTTAAATAACTATCCGGTAGTATTTATCTGTATAAATAGTCGATACTTTCAAGGAAAATAATATGGGAACGCTAAAGTTAAATACAGACATCATGAAAGAGAAATAAAAGTAAACAGAGATTTTTTTTATGCTAAGAAGTGTTCTAAAATTGCGGGTAAATTCTAAAAAGGAAACGCTCTAAAATTGTAAAACGGAAAAAAACAAAAAGAAAGAAGAATAATCTTTAAATTAGATTTAAAAAAGTAAAAAATAAGCTTTTGGATGCACTTATAATGCATTAACGGGTAATATAATAATATAGTATATATAATATATTTTAGCTTTTAGTGTTAATAATAGTACCTAATATATTACTTTTATATTTGCAAACAACGTGAATTGTATCTTTTATTCAGAGTTACATACAAACAACTGAAACGATTTAACACATCAACGTGCAATAATATAATTTAGCTTTTAGTATTAGTAATAGTATTAAATTACTTTTATATTTGTAAAGAATGTGAATTGTATCTTTCATTCAAAATTACATACATACCGAAAAACCCACAAGTGGAACTAATAAAAGCGTATTAAAAAGAAAAAAGAAAGAAAAAAGAGGAGAACCAATAAGATATTTCATAAAGAAGAAGAAAACACTTACTCGCAATTTTCAGTCACCCAGCATTTTTTCCAACCACCTGTTATCGTTCGCCGGTTTCCAAAATATCCTTAGAAGACGATTACGGTGTTCTGCGGTTCGAAGGCGGTGGATCGTTTGGCGAGGGATTTCCATCGTCTGCGCCGGGCACATCGAACGTGTCCGGGAAGAGAGAAAGAACACTTCCGGAAAACATCCCGTGCATTATGGAAGGGAGACAAAGAACAACTACACCTGATTTACTGCGTAGGATTGCGGTGTTGCGGACGGAAGGCGCTTTGTTCCGCACATATACAAAGAAGCGAATGTTGGTGCAGTTGTACATATTTTGTTCTAAATGTCTATCCCCCCCCCCTTCCACCGCACTCACACAAACACATTTCGGCAGAAAAAAAAAGAGAGGGATCCCTGAAGGTTTAGATTCCTTTCTTGTCTACGAAGAAGTATTTTAAATTTTTCAGGCGCAAAAAGACACATGCTGCCGTGCTAAGCACAAAAGTCGTATCTGCACTTTTTGTCAAAATTGAGATACGATCACCCGGTGGTTCCTAGTCACATATTTATCCAAAATACAATGTTATATGATCATTTGTCCATGGGAAATATTTTTAAAAAATATTTGAAAAAGTTATATCTGAATCAAATACATTGAGGCTCAAATCTTTAAACGGCAATTTCTCATTTTGAAGTCGTCTGCAGATACGACTTTTGCGCTTAGCACGGCAGCATGGTCCAGTATACGCTGTATATATTCAAACCGGATATCTTTCAATCACGCAACGAACCTGAACATGAAAAAAAAAAAAAAAAACGAATTAGAGTTTAATCCTGTCTTTGATTTTTTACTTTTGTTCCAATGTCTTAATTAATGCAATAAGACGAACTTTCGATTAGTAAAAATATATGTAGAAAGAAAAATATGTTAAATTCGTATAATTTGTTGCAAACATTTCTGATTTACTGCTTAGGCTTGCGGTGTTGCAGGCGGAAGGCGCTTTGTTCCGCACATATACAAAGAAGCGAGAGTTAGTGCAGTTGTACATATTTTGTTCTGAATGTCTATCCCCCCTCCCCCGCCCTCACACACATACACCCTTTATTGGAAAAAGAAAAAAGGAGAGTGACCCCCTGAAGGTTTAGATTCCTCTCCTTCTTTAAATTATTATTTTTATTTTACTGCCGCAAAAAGGCACCCTATAAAAAATAAACTGTTGTTTTTACAGTATAATACTGACAGCCGAGGTTCCAGTTCAAAACTAAAATGCACAGTAGGGTCATTCCATCGTAACTCAGGTTACATTTGATACTCTTGTGCCTGGTTTAACACTTATTCTAATAAAAATAAAATATTTTGGAAAGGTTATTGTTTTCTCGTTATTTTAAGCTATTTTTAACTTATTTAGGAAATGCAAAATATGTTAATACATAAAATGGTTATTAACCAATAAATTAATTTCTTTTGGTAACTTAGGTTACCTAAAACAGACATCTGACATACTTAGTTC
>JAXGGA010025413.1:0-10661 GCA_038373865.1 Uloborus plumipes | reverse complement strand
TTTAGGCTTAACCCAAACCGTTTCTTTTTATGCACAAATGAAAGTTCATTCTTTTAGCTTCAAAATAAGCCATGTTTGATCTTTCTACCACTTTAAGTAAATTTACCACAGCTGTTAGAAAAAAGATCGAAAATGCCGAATTTTACTCATTGGCGGAGCAAAAAAATGGCTATATCTCGAGAATAAAATTTTTTCGAGAAAAAAATAAAACAGTTTGGAGGTACATAATATTGGTGCATATTACCTACCAAGTATCATCAAAATTAAAAGTGGTGCGGCACGAAAATTTCTGAAAATTTGTTGATTTTATATGGAATGACCCTAGTACCTTCCACACTATAATTGAGCCTATCGAAAACTTAGTTGAAACCACCGGGCATTTTAGTATAAAAAGAGTAAAGTAAAATATTGTTTCAACTCCTCCTTCTATTTTACATAATTATTGCATTTTTTTTTTCTTTTTTTTAACCCAGAGGTATTTTTTACAAGTGCCATAGAAAAGAACCAAACATTCAAAACAGTTAGTAAAAATATTGCCTAAAACGTTAGTGCAGTGAACTTACAAGTAAAAATAAATCTCATTATTTCTCCTATTTTTAAATGGAAAATCTTTTATAGTCAACAGCGAGCAATTAGTTTTAAATTGCGCAACGCCTGAGTCAGTACCCACTTGTATTAAAAGAAATAGAGAGTTCTTATTTTCAGCTACCTACGAATACAATGACAGATTTCCGTTTTAAGTAAGAAATACAATGAGTTACTAAGATGAAAGGAAAAACAAATGAAATTAGAACGACTAATTTCGCATTTTGTGTGGGTTTTGCCAGGAATGTAATTGCGATTTATTTAGATAAGATATATTCATTTCCTCTTGTGTGGGCTTCGTCAAAAATAAATGGCAAATAATTAAGGCAAACTCAGGGGTGATACAGAAATAGTTTTGGGGAGGGCTATGAAAAGTAACCCCCCTGTGTGTGGCAGCATATAATTTTATAAGAAAGTTCTCATCGGCTCGTTTAAAATGTTTTTAAAGAGCACTTAAAGCCAAGTAATATACTTAAAGTAATGTTACGTACTAATTTGTTTTGAATGGGATTTAAATACATCTTTTTTTAACATTTTAAGCCAATTTACTACTAAACCTTTTATAATTGTACCAAAATGGTGTAAAAACGTACGGTATTGCTTAGAGACACAGAATTATAACAGGATGATAAATTTTGCTATTAAAAAAAGTATTAATGAACGAATCGAGATACTATTACATTACCCTTGAATTCGAAACACGCGATTTTCATTTATTCTTTCACACTGACCGCCTACTGCAATATAACTCCCATAGCAAACCAAAGTAATTTCATTCAACTATTCTTCGTGTGTGTGTGTGTGTGTGTGTGTGTGCGTTTTTTTTTTTTTTTTTTTTTTTTGTAAATAGTTTGAAAATTTTACATACGGTTTGAAGAAATGAATTGAAAAATAGTTAATGGAAAAATTATTATTATTATTATTTTTCTTTTTGTGGAGGGGCTTGGTCCCTTGCGCCCCTCTAAAATACGTTATCGGACAACTTAATAAAAATAAAATTACTTTTTCAGCAGTGAAGGCAAGGGCACCGCGAATTAAGCCGATGTGCCAAAGCCTCTCTCCCTCTAAAAAAAAAATAAATAAAAAAAATAAAAAATAAAAATAAAAAAAATTCGAAAATTACCAACCCCTAAAAATTTGAACGCCAAGGCCACGGTCTGCACAATGAACCTCTCTTGTTAGCACCTCTGCATTAATATTCATTTTAATATTTATTTTTAAAACGAGGTTTTTTTTTTTTTGAAGCTCGTAAATCCTCTTTGACATTTTTAGGGGAGGGAAATCAGGGACGTGATTTCAAGTTTTTCCGGAGGGGAGGGGGGCAAAGTGTCTAAACACAATGCAACTTCATCGGAAAACATAAAAAACCACGCCCACTTATGTGTAAATACATTGATTTCTCAAAGTCGGGGGGGGGGGGCAATTGACCTCCCCCCCTGCCCCTTAAATGACGGGCCTGAGTGAAATACACGAAAACAGTGATGACCTGATGACCATTAGTAAATAATTCATTGAATAAAAAAAAAGGAATTATCTGAAGATGAAGTGACAGATATGAAGGAAGGAAACGATGTACACACTATTTTGATTTTTAAAATTAAAAAACATCTGTCGTTTGGTTTTTTTTTTCAAAGGGAAAAATGTTTTGATGTAATTCTTTGAAAAATCCGATTGTCCCCCCCCCCCCCCAACCCCAACCAAAACACAATCCTAAATTTTATTTTAAACGGGGGTGTATTCAATTTAGGACTGTATATCTTTCCTCCTCCTGAAGTTTAACCATATTCTCCTGCATTTTTTTTTCTGGTCTACGCCACTGATTTTGAGTACAAAGCATAAAAATACTCTTAAATAAATTTTTGAGTCGCATTTCCGATTTTTAATGCGTGAAATAGCTCGTTAAGGCGTGAAAAATATCTCTGCTTTTAATATATCTTCATAAATAAATAAATAATGACCTTTAACATCCTTTTTATAAATCGATCTCTTAAGTAGGAGAAAACGAGTTTTCTAGCACGCATAATACGAAAGAGAAAGAGTTGGAGAGCTATTTTTGAAGCAATTCATTATTTATTCTACACTTAGCTAGGAGAAAAAAAATCTTTACAATTAGGATGCCAAATTTAGCGATAAATAAAACAATCTGGCAGCTCTGAGTATTCAACTGCGCATGCGCCAGCTAAGAATGAAAACCTCATCCTACGCATCCCTCCGCTGTTGATCAATGAAAGTGTCTCGTGAATGGCCAAAATGGACTGTTATTATTTCCACTGCATCTTTTATTTTCTTTTTGCTCACCCCAATTCTTTTCTCCCCCTCTCACCCCAGATCTTTTATATAAATCGCGATCGATGTCATTTGTCGATTGTCGGAATCTATGCTTTCCAGAAATTCCTTTGGAAAAAAAAAAGGCTTATAATGTCTCTGGAAATGTTGCACATCCGTCGGTTTTCCGTTGATTTGCGTTGTTCCAGGAAGTGTTATTCCGGGAAAAAAGGGGTGTTTCGAAGAAACGTTAAAAGATCCTTCTCGTTTGCGTGTTAAATAGGTGTGTGTGTGTGTGTGTAATGTTTTTTTTTTTTTTTTTGCCTCTTCTAAATGGGTTCATTCAAAGTATGCAGCGTATTTTCTGTGGAGTTGAAATTGGGTTGATTAATTTCTTACTTACAAAGGGAACTTTAATGTCTCTCAAACATTGGATACAGTAGAACCTCGATATAGCAAGCCTCAGTACACCACGGAATCGGTCATATAGCGGGAGCCTGCCAAAGCTAGGGTTTCTCTCCAAGATCTTGGGTTTTTAATAAGGTTCCTTGGGTTCATAAGATTTCGTTCTAAGGTCTTGAGTTATGGGATTTATTGAGGAAATATTAATTCAATATTTTAACGACAAAAATTTAAAATTTTCACTAAAAGACATTTTTGCTAAGCAGTTTAACCAGAAATTTCTGTCGTACACATGCTTTGGATATGTATAAAAAAAAAGTGCTCGGGAGGGAGGGGGGGGGGGAGGAAAAAAAAAAGAACGTCCTCAAGCTGGCCTGGATTTTATTTTGCTCGTTGTGTCGTAAATTTTCACTTTATATTTGCCTTGTACTATCTGTTGTATTATCTGTTTATATCTGTACCTTTTTTATTTATTTATTTTTTGTACCAGACGGTTTTAAGACCATCTTCTGCCCAGACTAAAAATAGCCAACGGTGATACTAGTAAATTTAAATAAAAGCAGTTGCAATTTAATTTTGAATAGACAGTCACAAACACATGAAATTGGTAAAATGATGAAAAATTATTTTTTGCATAATATAATAACTTTACCTTTCTTTTTGAGAATAAGTCTGATCATCAAGGGTGAGACCCGGGGAAGGGGAGGATCACCCCATTGTCTACGCCACTTTCAAGTGTGTGGATTAAAAAAAGTATAAATGTCTTAGAATAAAAATATGTATAAATAATAAATAAATACTTTTTACGAAAATCATTTCTTTAAAATATGATTTTGATAAAGTGAAAACTTTAATAGAGGGGATTATATTCCCAAAATGAGTAGCCTTGATACGCAGAAAATGTTAAGTTAAACAATTAGATGTTTATGCAACTATTAATGCTCTTGCTCTCTTAAATGGGGCCACATTATAGTAAGTATGTATGTGTTTTGCTTTGCAATAAATAATTTACTTATTCATATTTATATGTAACTCTTCCAGTCATATCAGCTTTTGTGTGCTCAAAATATTCACCATAGGAAAACAGTTACATTTATTTTCAACATAATTTTGTGTTATTAGAATTTGTTGAGTTATCCTGAGGGGGAGGGAGAACACGCTATGTCCGTACTGCTGTGAGCAGGTCAGCGGCGGTAAAAACTAAAAAGATTTTCCGAAATGCATATTTGAAAAAGCACGTTTTTGATCGCTCACAAATATCAGTAAAATATTGAAGTTTGAGGGTAAAAAGAATGCTTTGTTCTCAGTAGAAACTAAATAAGTAATGTGTGTACTGTATATACATAAAAAAGAAATGGATGGGATGTTGATGCAGATATTTGTTTAATCTATTTGGACAAGTGTGATATTTTTAAGCATTTATTTGCATTGAAGAAAATAAATACCTTTGTGCGATAGATGTGAAGTTTATTCCAACGTTAGAGATGCACAAATATGCAGATATATTGCAGACACGTGTTTCGAGGCTACAAGGAGCCTCTTTTTCAATGCAAGAGGTGTGAGCTTTAGGATGAAGAGTCATGAGGATGAAGACTCTTCATCCTAAAGCTCACACCTCTTGCATTGAAAAAGAGGCTCCTTGTAGCCTCGAAACACGTGTCTGCAGTATACCTGCATATTTGTGCATCTCTAACGTTGGAATAAACTTCACATTTATTTGCATTGTTTTTCCTTGAATTTAAAAATTTGACTTTTAATGGTAATATCTATATACATAAAAGACTACTTTTGAAAACGTATGTCCGGGGTAATCTTCCAAACTATTGAACCGATTTTAACCATTTTTTCACCGTAGATAGCTACAATAACAGGGAGCAGGATAAGCTATAAACAGTTAATTTTATGTCATTTCCCCATTAAATGATTAAATTTTCAACCCATTGTTGCAAAAATTTGGTGCCATGCAGCAACAATATTGATTGTAATCATATTGAAAATTTTGAACCAAGGCTTCTCTGGAGTAAGTATGGAATTTATTGCCTTCTAAGGATTTTTATATTTATCTGAGCCAACAATCGCTAACGGGTGAAATAAAAAAAAAAAATGATTTTGGCAATAGTTAGAGAATAGAAAATGTTTATAGTCAAAAAAATTTCTAAATTAGGTACATAAGATGTTTTCACCTCACCAAATTTGTCACGAGGATAGAAACTAATAATGGGACTTATTTAACGAGCAATATTTGGAAATGGTTAATTTCAGTGCGATTGATACTGTAAATACATATTTATTTTAATATACCAAGCTTATAACATTTCCTATTTACTCAAACATTATTTGTAGCTTGCTATTTTTTTTAGCTTGCATTATTTTTTTTTATAGTTCATCCATAACATAGCCATTGTTTACAGAAGTAGCCATTATGTTTATAGATATACACTTTAGTGTTGGGAAATTTATGAATGAGTTTCACTAAACCACCCTACACCCACAGAAACCCGGGCAGGGCCGGGTACCCGGCTAGTATTCAAATATAAGGAATCCTTATGGATCAGAATTTGAAGTATTAGTTTTTTAAAGAAATTATACAGGGTGTCCACTCCAATCGTGGACCAATAGCTAATTTCTAAACCGTTAGAGATAAGCATATAGTCTATTTAGGAAAAAATCTCAAAATTATGAAAGGAATTTTGGGTCTATTCAATGTTTTTCAAAAAATCAAATTTTGAAAGAGTTACGAAATTTAAATTTTTATACAGCCCCCCAGTCCTATCAATCATATTTAGTAAAACGTTCTTGACACTGTAACGTTTAAAACTAAAAAAAAAATCACTCTTCTACCACAAAAATTGACCGAGTTATGACGTTTTGAAAAATCAAGATTTTGCATTGTTTCACGACGCCATCGAGAGATCACTTAAGGGACCCTATGCGAAATCCTTCAAAATCTTGATTTTTCAAAACGTCATAACTCGGTCAATTTTTGTGGTAGAAGAGTGATTTTTTTTTAGTTTTAAACGTTACAGTGTCAAGAATGTTTTACTAAATATGATTGATAGGACTGGGGGGCTGTATAAAAATTTAAATTTCGTAACTCTTTCAAAATTTGATTTTTTGAAAAACATTGAATAGACCCAAAATTCCTTTCATAATTTTGAGATTTTTTCCTAAATAAACTATATGCTTATCTCTAACGGTTTAGAAATTAGCTATTGGTCCACGATTGGAGTGGACACCCTGTATATTAAAAATAATGATTTGTACGTGTACACGTACAGATTGTATTGCAATGCCAGGCAAATGCCGGGGGGTCATGCTGCAGACTACGAGAGTAAATTTTCTGAGGTAAGGGGGGGAGGGGTTGGACCATGCAATGGCAAAAAAAGAAAATGTGCGATTGAGCCGCTTACGATACTTCCTTCGATTGTGAGGTTTAACCCTTTGTGCCGCGACCGGACTTATACTACACAGCAACGTTTCTTGACAAAAACATCGTGACGTCAGCGTGACATTTGCGTGACGTTAGCCTATGAAAAACGAGGTCGATAAAACGTCACAGCCTACTTGGCGAATTAGAGGATATCGCTGACTGCTTGTGAGCTCTTATTGGCTCCGCCCGAAAACTGACGTTCAGTGTCAAGTTAAGTTGCTGTCTAGTACAGAAGTACCGCTTGAATCCTAAATGGCTGGAATCATGCTGGTACTTGAAAGTACAGTGAACTCTCACTTATACGCCGGCCCAAGGGACCAACAGAAAAAGGCGCATAAGTGAGAGAGACGTATAAGTGAACAAGCCCTTTTAAAGGCCAAAAACGCAACATAGCTTCTAATGAGAGAATGAATTAGAATGTTTCTACAGAAAAGGGACATATTACTGCGGTTTGGCAATTACTGTAATGTAACTATACACTGATAAAGAGAAAACAAAAATTATAGCATACATAATTACAAACTGTTTTTTGTTTTAACTATATGCATAGGATAGATAATTGTCCCTCTCCTAACTGTAGTTCATGCGGAAAAATGCCTTCCGTGAGAAATAAAGGCGAAAAATTAAAGGGAAAAATTAAAAAAAAAAAAAAAATGCTTATTTTTTAAAGAAAATAAATGGAATTTTTTACATTTTAGGGAAAATTCGGCGCATAAATGAAATATTTGTCTTGAGAGCGACGCATAAACGATTGATACTATCATTAATTTGCTATGGAATGTGCTGGGACCATTAAAAACCGTCGTATAAGTGAAAAAGGCGCATAAATGAAGCGGCGTATAAGTGAGAGTTCACTGTACCACTCTGTGTACCGTAAAGTCGGGTTACTTGGACCCTAAGGGGTTACTTGAGCCCATTACAGTAAAATGATAAAACTAGGTTTGGTACTTATTAGTTGAAGACTTGCACGTAGTTCCTCGTTTCTCCTCTAGGTAGAAGCACTCTGCAGTCTCTAATGCTAGTACCAAACCCAGATTTTATCATTTTACTGTGGGCTCAAGTAACCTCCTTGTGGGTCCAAGTAACCCGACTTTACGGTACTTTTCTGAGAGGTTGACAGATGGCACCTGCGATTGGAAACAGTTTTCTTAGGGGCCCTAAGGCGTAGGAGACCTTAGACCCTACTAATTGTCAATTTTGTTTTTATTCGTTATATATTTTATTTGATGTATTTTCAACTAAAAAACCGAAAAAATATGTAAAAATTAATTGCTAAATTAATTTGGGACAAAAAGGGTTAAGGTGGCTCCTCAAATGGGTCGGGCTTACAGTTTTAAAATTTCTAAAATGCGCTCTGATTAAAATCGAAAGTTTTGATTTTGGAGATAAAGTACGTGAAAAAATTTCATATCCGTTCAAATAGATTGAGCATCTGCCCCAGGTCAGCGTCATATAGTTTACTGAAACACTAAGTTTATAGTGCGAATTCAGAGACCTTGTAACATTTCGGAAAAGGGCTCCAAAAATAATGTTCGTCCAGTTTCTCCACCAAACTCTTGTTTAAATGAAATAATTTCTGGTCTAAAATTTCATTTGTTTGTTTTATAATTATATTTTATTAAAACTTATTGCGTAGCCTCAAGGGAGGAAAAAACCCTGTGGTTGTACTTCCTTGGGCAGGTCAATGGCAGTATTTTCTAAGGGCGGATACAAGGGAGGGGCGATGGGGGCGATCGCCCCTCCCTTGAGGGACTCTTCTAAAGCAGTTTTTCGACTTTGAAGTTCAAAAAAGGCATTTTTCGATGATCTTCGATGATACTATGAGAAGTGGTTGGGACTCGAGGCTCTGATCTGGATTTTTTTCGAAATTGAAGACCGAAACATTTGTAATAAACATGTGCTAGCCAGGATATGTGGTAAATAAAAGGTGGGGGGTAGGAAAAAAAACAATCGCCACTCCCTTGGAACATTTCTGGATCCGTCCCTCTGAAGTGACTTTCAGAGATACACCTGTGTATAACGATACTGTATATATCGATAAACCTGCCTATTACGATATTTTGGTTTGGTCCCAGCCAATTCCCAGCTACTCAATGCAAAACTGTCTATAATGATAATCTGTCTATAACGATATTTTTTCTCGGTCCCTTTAGTACCGTTATACACAGATTTCACCGTATTTGCAGAAACGTATTTTTGTTTCCCCATAAACATGAACAAAATATCGAAAAAAGTAAATAATTTTCAGCAGAAACCAAAGAAGCATGTTTGTACGATAAAACTGAAGTGAGATATACATGACGAAAATTGCAAAAAAAAAAAAAGATGGAAAATTTGCATATATCGTCAACACCATGCTAAAATAACGAATGTGAAAATTGAGACAAAATTGAGAAAAAAGAAATTTGACTTTAATTTCAACTCGCATAATTCAGCAATTATTTGAGCTATCAAGATGCCACTTGCACACCTTTCTGACGAACTATCAGGCTACAAACGAGGAAAGAATTTGCTTCAGAAAGTCATTCTCAGCAAATATAAGCTGATAACGTATGGTCAAAATTTGCCAAAATACGATTTTTTACCAACTTTGGTAGAAAATTGCAAAAAATCTACAGTGCATGGAGCTTTTATTATACAAGTAGGCTATTCTACCCTAGACAGTGATCAGAATCACCAAATTTGAGCCTGATAATCGTCTTAGGTCGCGAGCAATAAAAGCACAAGCTTGACGATTTGGTCATTTTTTCTTCAAGATACGAAAAAGAGGCCTTTATAAAATATTTTTTACTGGCTGAACCATAAGGCTTATGGAGCTATAATTTGGTATGGTTTCATGAAAGTCTTGTATGTACATCCAAAACAATTTTCATCAAAATCGGAGGGGATCGAGTGGGGACGCCTCGTACATTTGACATGGAACACACATGACATGTGACATACACATTACCCATTCGTAATTTTAGCATGGTGCCGACGATATACTACCATTAATCTACCCAAGAACTAATAAATAGTTTACGGAAGCACAAAGTGTGCAGATCAATTTCATAGACATTCAAACCCTAAGGTAAGGGGCCTGAAAGCAATATTTACCCCAATATAGTGATGTCTTTTAAAAAAAAGATATTTTTCAATCTCCCTCCTAAGCCTCTGGCCCTCGAGCCTTGCTCAGATTGTTTCATCAATTTATCTGTATTACGCAACTAACTACATCTAGTACTCCAAGAGTGCAGTTCATCATACTTTTAACAGCGGCATTCGAGTTCACGCCGGAGAAGAAGGAACGATTTTTCCCGTTAGGAATCTTTTCGTTCCCGCTGACCCGAAACCCGCCATGCCTGGGTGGGAGTCCGTCGTTCGAATCACAATGCACGTGTCGCAAACAGTTCGAAACGACTGGGGAGTAGATATTAGAATTAGTAGAACAAATTGGGAAATGTTAGCCGGATAAAGTGTACAATTTTTCGTAAAAGTGTTTCCTTTAGTTAATATTAGTATTAATCTTGTAAAGAAAAAAAAAGCCATTGTGATCAGGGCTTGATTAATGAATAAGTTCAACTAGGCCATGGCCTAGGGTTCAGACGATTAGGTTCCCCCGAATAGCTAAAATTGTTTTATCCAAAGCCTAAAACTGCAACGCCCAAATACAGGGGTCCCCCAAAAAGTACTTGGCCTAAAGCCCTGTAAACCAGAAAGATCTTAATCTGGCCCTGACAATGCACAGTCTGTGTGCATCAATTTATTTATGAACACTATACAGTGGCAGCAGCTTACTGTCCGTCCTTGAAAACCGCGCCTAGCGCTCTGGAACCATTCCACTTGAAAAAGGGGTGATGGGTTGTGAGTGGGAACTTTCCGAAGTTTTCAATTTAAAACTTGCTTTTGCTGTCCTTTAGACACATTCAACTAAACTATGTATTTGAAATTAGCATCGTTCTACGTTGCTTGTTTGATACGATTCAAAATGCTTCTTATC
>JAXGGA010025412.1:0-10661 GCA_038373865.1 Uloborus plumipes | reverse complement strand
CATCGGCCATACAAGACTGACTCATAAATACCTTCCTTGCCAAGAAACAGTACCTATATGTATTAATTGTAATGTCAATCAGACAGTGTTACATATTTTATGTAACTGCCCAAATTTTAATCATATACGTTTTAAATATTTTAACCATTTTAATCCGTCTTTAAAGGAGTTGCTGGGAGACTTACCCCACCCCAAATTGTTCTCCTTCCTACAGGAGATTGATTTCTCCTTTTTAATTTAGTATATGTTTCGTGTCTGTACTTGTTTCGTAATTTTCTGTATGTTACTTTTAAATATTTGACTTAATGAAGTACCATGTACTGTTTTTTCCATGCTTTTAAATACAACATTTCACATAAGTGTATGTTTCGATTTTATATTTTCTCATGCATTTTTAATCTTTTTCCTGTTTATATATTCATTTTGGTCACAATTTAAACAACAGTAAATAAACAATTGTGTGGCGCAGCATAGCCCGTAGGGGCTCTTGCGCCAGTAAAAACTAATCAACCAACCAACCATGCCTAGACGTGTTTCTTCGTGCATCGCTGTCCGCGGTGGTCCTACTTCTTACCGAGCCGACGCCGTCCTCGCTCTAAATTTTGCTTATTTATTTTGAAATAAATATCACTTATTGTTCCATGCTGTCTCCGTCTTCTTACCAAATTTTGGAATCTTAAGCCGTCATGGTCAGAACAAAACTACTTGAATTACTTATCTGTACTTTTATACGTATGCTTGAATTTTCCTACGCGTTAGATATATTTATATTAACTCTTCAAGCACGTTCTCAAGAAAGTTTGTCCCCCCCCCCCTCTCTTTCGAAAGATACTGTCTGATTTTCTTTGGTAAAACCTTCCGTGTATTTACGCATGCGCCAGGTCTTCTCTGATCTTACCAAAATAGGGGTGATAGGTAAGATAACAATAAAGAAAAGTATAATAAGAAGCAGTCAAACAACGTGGAACGATGTTAATTTCAAGTACATAGTTTAGCTGAATAAGTCAAAAGCATAGCAAATGCAAGTTTTAAATTGAAAACTTCGGGAAGTTCTCACTCACAACTCATTACTCCTTTTTTAAGTGGAACTGTTCGCGAGTCCAAGGCGCGGTTTTCATGGACGGGCAGTATTTATTAATTTATTTATTTACTTAGAGCTTTAGCACGGAGCAATAACATTAAAAGATAATCCGAAACTAAGCCAGATGTGATTATTTTTAACACTGATAACGATCTTAAACCTCACAGCATTAAATAATAATGCAAATAAATCTAAATCTGCAAATGATGCGCCACCAACTTTTCGAGAAAACGGATAAGGATTCAGAATCCCAAGTCGTTATGAGAGAAAAGTTTTTCTAATAAGTTGTATTAAATTCGGTAGAAAAGTGTCGATTTAGCATAGCAAGTTTCTGTTTACCCATATGAATTGTTTCTCATGCATTAATGAAGTGATATGGTTTTTCTTCCTTTGCACAAGTAATCCTTGATTGAGAAACGTTCGAACTATTAAAATAAGTTCAAACTTTTACTTATGCATTTCTTTTTTCGACCTTCTTTTTGTTTTGAGTTACTAGAAATCCATCCATAATTTTTTAAGACCTTTCACATCTCGTAAACTAAGAAGGAATGAGTTCCAAAAGATCTGCTAGAGGCGTGGTACCTCTTCTGACTCTTTCCTTTTACTTGATTTGTGGAGTGGAGATAAGATTTCTGGGGTGAACAGAGATCATTGATTTGTAACGCTGCTCTTCCTTGTTCTGTTTGCTGCTATTAGCTTTGATGACTTGACATATGAACCCACAAAAGGGCCTCCCTGCATTTTGAGCAATCTCCATATATTATTTCTCTAAGCCGAATCCTATACCCGGTCGATTGGTTGGTTGTTTTGGGTTTTCTGGCACAAGAGCCTTTATAGGCTATACTGCGCCAAACGATGATAACCCATAAAGCATATAAGATTTTAAAAACATTTTAAAACATGCATAGATGATGTTTAAAATCCAAACTAAGCAAGCGAAAGAATGGACTGACAATTTTTAGTAAAATCAGATACATATTAAACCAAAGACAAAACACTCAAGACGAAGATAAAACCACTAAATTAGAGATATAAAACCAATTTCATTTAAAAAGGGAAACAAATTAGGATGGGGTGTATCCCCAAGTAATTCCGTCAGAGATGGATAAAAATTATTAAAATGTTTAAAACGTACACGGTTAAAATTTGGGCAGTTACATAAAATGTGGAACACTGTCTGGTTTACATTACATTTAAGACATATAGGTGTAGGCTCGTGGCAAAGAAGATGGTTATGTGTAAATCTCGTGTGACCAATGCGAAGCCGAGATAGTATGACTTGGTCCCTTCTTTCTGTCCTTAAGGATTTAAAACCCTTGGTCAGTGGCTGGATGGAGTGCAATTTATTATGCATTTCTCCATCCCAGTCACGCTGCCAATAGTTGTTAAGGCAGTCTGTAACGATATTTTTAATATCTTCAAAAGGTACGAGATCTTCTTCTTGGGAACTAGAAGCCCTGGCAGCATTATGTGCTGTCTCATTGCCACTAATACCAACATGACCAGGTATCCAGCAAAATAAAAGTTCAAAATTATTTTGTTTAAGACTGCTATATAGGTGGAAAGTTTGTATAACTAAAGAGGGGCTATTGTTGTTGCAGTTTGTGATAGCGTCTAGTGAACTTTTGGAGTCTGTGTATATTATCCACTTTTTGTGGTTTGATTCTGCTATTGATTGTAAGGCCGTAGATATAGCTTTTATTTCGGAAGTGAAAACAGAGCAAGAGGCATTTAATTGTTGTGAGATAATATGGCCGTTAATTACTGCTGCGAAGCCGACATGATCGTTGGTTTTCGATCCGTCGGTAAAAATTTCATTATGTAACGGATACTTTTGTTTCACTTCATAATATATTTGTTGATATATCGAAGGTGCTGTGGTGTCTTTTTTAAATTTAACAAAATCAGGAATAACAGAAAAGTTTATTTCGTTCCATGGTTCAATAGTTTCTGGTGAGTAGTATGTATCATAATCTGACATCTGCAGTGAAGTGAGCGCCTGTCTCATTCGGATCCCAAATGTTGGGGTGACCGAAGGACGACGTAAAAACAAATCAGTATTCGACGGGTGGAAAATATGTAAATGCAACGGATGGTTCGTATTTGGTTTGATTTTGAAATAAAAGTTTAGTGAGAGTTTCAGTCTTCTATTGATAAGTGGAGGTTCGTGTGCTACTATATGAAGGCTTTTGATAGGTGACGTTCGAAAAGCACCTGTGCAAATGCGCAACGCCTGGTTATGTATAGGATCCAGAGATTTAAGATAACTTTTGGCGGTGGAACCATAAATTTGACAACCGTAATCAAGTTTTGAGCGTATCAGAGCCCTGTAAATTCTTAGCATGGACTCTGTATCGGCACCCCAAGAAGTGTTTGCCAAGACTTTAAGAATATTTAATTTTAATGTACATTTCTTTTTTAATTCTTGAATATGTGGTATAAATTTAAGTTTATTATCAAGGATGAGTCCAAGGAATTTTCCTTGATCTCTTACAGTAATTGGTTGATTATTCATGAGTAAGTTTGGATCTGGGTGAAGGCCCCTTTTGCGACAGAAATGTATACAGAATGTTTTTTGAGCTGAGAAAGAAAATCCATTTTCCTGAGCCCATTTTGAGACTTTATTGATGGCTATTTGAAGCTGTCTTTCAATAATACTCATGCTCGGTGACGAGAAAAAGATCTGAAAATCGTCAACGAACATAGTACCCTTGACAGCGGGGGGCAATTGTTCATGTAAGCTATTAATTGCAATTAGAAAGAGAGTGACGCTCAGTACACTTCCTTGGGGTACACCTTCTTCTTGGATGAAGGTATCCGATAGGATGGATTTGACTCGTACACGAAAATACCGATGTTTAAGAAAGTTGGAGATAAAGATGGGTAGATTGCCTCGTAATCCATACTCATGTATGGTTTTGAGGATCCCATATCTCCAGGTACGGTCATATGCCTTTTCCATATCGAAGAATACGCTCACCAGATGTTTTCTTCTCAAAAATGCTTCCCTTATCGATGTTTCCAAAAGTAAAAGGTTGTCGATGGTGCACCTGCCACGCCTGAATCCACTTTGGTGTGAAGCTAATAAATGATTCGACTCCAAAACGTACATTAGTCTGGCGTTGACCATCCGCTCCATCAGCTTACAAAAGCAACTAGTTAAGGCTATTGGTCTATAACTTTCAGGTTGACTGGGGTTTTTATTGGGTTTCAGTAACGGAACTACTATTGCTTCAGTCCAGAGTTTCGGGAAAGAGTGTTCAGACCAAATTCTATTAAAAAGAAAGAGAATATTTTGTAGCGACGGAAAGCTTAATTTTTTTAACATAATGTTGTGTATTTCGTCAGGACCGGGTGAAGTATTTTTGGTTTTTTGTAAAGCTGCAATTAATTCTTTGAGTGTAAAATCTAAGTTGTATATTTCATAGTAATTGGTTTGAAATTTAAGTATTTTTCGCTCTTTCAGCGATTTAAAAGCTAGAAATTTATTACTATAACTATTTGTCCTGGAGACTTCTGCCAAGTGAGTCCCCAAGCAGTCGGCCACTTCTTTAAGATCAGATATTGTTTGTCCATTTTTCTCTAGAATGGGAGCACAGCTTGTTTTATAATTTCCAGCGATTTTCTTAATTTTATTCCATACGGTTTTAGATGGAGTGGACGTCGTGATTGTGCTGACATATGAGTGCCACGAGTCCCGCTGGCTTTTCCGTCGAATCCTCCGAGCTTCAGCACGAGCTCTTTTGAGTGCCACTAAATTGTCTGTGGTCGGATATCGACGAAATTTGCTCCAAGCTTTTTTCTGATTTTTATGAGTTTCCTGGCAAAGAGCGTTCCACCAGGGATTAGGATACTTAATCTTAACTCTAGTGGTTCTTGGAATAGTAGCGTTGGCTGCATATAAGATAATGTCGGTTACTCGGCTTACTGCTACATCAATGTCAGTGTCATTCACTACTTCCGATGTTATTTCTGCCAACTGGGAAAATGCTGTCCAATCAGCTCGATCAAGGCGAAAACGGGCTTGCTGCTGCTCATGCTCATTTTGGCTGCAGCGTCCAGTAAAGGTTAACTTGATCGGGAAGTGGCCACTGGTGTAGAGACCACCTTCCACCTCGAAATCCCAGTGTGGCAGAAGCGAAGGTGAGCATATTGACAAATCTATGGCATGGTAAGTCTGCGTAGGAAGATGGAAATATGTATTTTCACCGTTGTTTAGAACGCATAGATCGTTGTCGCCAATAAAATTTTCTATTATCAATCCTCTACTGTTTGTGTCTGGACTCCCCCAGAGAGGATTGTGGCCATTGAAATCCCCCAAGATGACAAATGGGGGTGGGAGTTGATCGATCAATGTCTGCAATTCCACGCTTCTCAAATCATAAGAAGGTGGAATATACACCGAACAGACTGTGACTAGCGAGTGAAGGTGAACACGCGCGGCTACTGCCTGGAGGGACGTGTTGATACTGAGCTGGCTAGACGCGTAATCAGTGGAGATTAGCATCGCCACTCCTCCACAACGACGGTCTCCTGTCAGGCAGTCCTTGCGGTATATTTCAAAACCTTTCAGTCTCGGTCTGTCTGTAAGGGACAAGAATGTTTCCTGCAGACAGAATATGGCCGGTTGGTGTGTTTCTACAAGATCTTTGACGTCCGTGACATTATGCGAGTAACTCTGACAATTCCAAGAAAGAATGCTCAGGACCATAATGAGAAAAAGGAGAAAAAATGGCCAAAAGGAAACGAAACTCATTAGGCAGAGGGGTCCAACCACCCTTCATCGTCGGACGGTGGAAGTTCAAATTCTACGTCTTTAACTTCCTTTTGAGGGGAAATAATTTCTTTAAGAAAAGATTTCGTCAGTTTAGTTTGCTTGCTAGAACGCAAGAAGTCCTCTTTTTTAAATCCAAAAAATTTTGGGGGCTCTGTTTAGAGGAAACCCCAACTTTAGCTCTTGATTGTATTATTTTCTTTTTTTCTACAGCTTTTTTCGACTTTTGCGTATTTTTGGTTGTGGTAATTGTAGAATAAGGCTCGTTAACGATAGGTGTTTCTATTAGTGGTTTACTGTTGGTAGTTTTATTTTGTGAAGAATTTGAACTGTTAGATTGAACATTTCGTTTAGGTGAGATAACTGGCTTGATAGTGTTTATTTGATCATCCGTTTGGGTGCTTGATGTTTTGAGAACCTTTTTAACGGCAGTAGCATAAGAAACTCCTGCGATAGGTGTACGGGAATCGACAATTTTTCTTGCGTCTGGGTATGAGATTTTTTGTGTGGTTTTAATTACTTGTATCTCCTTTTCCAAGAGCCATTTGGAACATTTTCTTGAGTAGGATGGATGATCTCCCTTGCAGTTAACGCATCTAAAGTCTTTTGTGCACTGTACACTGTCATGGCCAGGCTCGGCACATCTGGCACATGTGTCGGTACCACGACACGAAATCCTAGAATGCCCAAACCGCTGGCACTTAAAGCACCTCAGCGGGTTTGGGATGTAAGGTCTAACTGGACAAGAGAGATACCCATCCTTTACACGGGAAGGGAGGTCAGGAGTAGAGAATGTCAAGATTACGTGTTTAGTGGGCGCCATTTTGCCATCCCGCTTAACGGTAATCCGTTTTACTCCACTAACACGCTGCGTCCGCATTTCCTCCAAGATTTCTTCCTCGGGTGTGTACAGAAGATCGGGTTCCGAAATGATACCTCTTGAAAAGTTTAAGGTTTTGTGCTCTGTAACAGTACATAAATAGGAACCTAGTTGAGTAATAGAAAGAATAGATTTAGTTTGTTTATGATTTTAAATTCGTATAAGAAGTTCGCCAGTACGCAATTTTTTGACTGATTCATATTCACCAATTAAGTGCGCTAGAGCTTTATTTATAAGAAAGGGTGAAGTTGTGGAAAAATTTAAAGTACCATTACGCTTAATAATAAAGAACTTAGCTGTATTTGAAGACAATTCATTTTGACGCTCCCCACTAGGGGGAGAAAGGTTTTTTTCTGTTGTATCCATAATCGGACCGGAGAACTGAGGGGAAAAAACGGGGTCGAGCCCCTGCGTAGCCCCCCTGCACAGGGGTAAGGCTGTATACGACAGGGTTCGCAGGCTAGCCCTGAAGCCTCCCGTATGAGATACCGCTTAGCCCCGGTACCACGCAGCCATCGGCACGGTTGACACACCTTGGCTTGGGATTGTTCCGAAATTTGGTAAGTGTGATGAGGGAAGGAGGGAGAAAAAATCCCTACCCGCCGAACTTCGGTTTGAGCAACTGGGGGTCACTACTCCGACCAAGAGCTCGCCCCGAACACACCACACCGCAAGCCCCCCCACCACGACAAGGTAAACGGACAACGGGGGGGCTATACCCGGTCGAAACTCGCTCATTTCTTTATCGAATTGCATGAAAATTTATGATTTTGAAGCTTATCCCGCGGGCTATTGACGAAAATTAGACCCACCCTCTAAAAAGTGTCGGTTCGTTTTTTATTCGAACTTCAATTTTTGGGCACAAAATTGACTCTATCTAGCGAAATAATTGTCGTATCGTCTCCATTTTAATTTCATTCGAAAGATTTAAAAAAATGCGTTCTTTAGAACGTTTCTCCGCTAGCGCCGCGTAACGAGAATCTCGAAAATCCACGTTTAAGCGACTTATAAGCGATTGAAGTTTGAAAAAGTTAAATTTTTTGCTCAACTGTCAAAATCGTTACATTGTTGTTCAAATCAATTTTAAATGCGACACTTCAAGCCAAGGCTTAGCTCGGTAAACCTTAATTGTAACTTTTATTGTTTCAAAATACTATGGTAGTTTTGCGATAACGTTAGTATTTAGTTTAGTAGTAGCCTTGGGTATTTGATTTTAATATAGGGTATCACTTTTGTAGTAGTTGTAAAAGTGAACGTGTCTTTGATCTTTTTGAAAAGTTGTCAGAACGACGGCAGTAGATGGCGATGTTGTGCAAATGAAGCCAATAAAAATTGTCGTATTAAATTTTAAGTTTAGAGTTTTTTTTTTTTTTTTTTTTTTTTTTTTTGCGGAATTCCGCACGGGTCACCTAGTTTATCACTTATTGTTCCATGCTGTCTTTGTCTTCTTACCAAATTTCATCAATTTCTGACCACTCCTTCTTGGTGTTGCATTTTCAATGTCAAGCAGTGTAAAATTGAAAAAGAAAATTGCAAAAATAATTATTAAAAAAAATGGCCTTAAAAAATACTTTATTGCGCTGACGCGCCTTTTATTGAAAGCTTACCGAATAGTCTAAGAAGTTTTCTTCTGTGATAAAATCCATTTTTTCATCTTTTTGCTAGCTTTCCTTTTTAGCCCGGGAGCTAACTGTTGGAAAACTGCAAATCGTGATAAGAAGATGCCACTTGGTGGGAATGTTGCTAATGGCTATACAATGAAATTAAGACCCAGAGGCACTTTCAAAAACCGTTTTAATCCAAGATGGCGGCGTTTTTCAAAATGGCGGCCTATGCTACTGCTTTTGCAATTTAACTCACACAAAAGAGGTTTTTATATCAAATTATATGTTTTTCAGGCTAAGGATTTCATTTAGTATGTTGAAAAAAAGCTAAATGTTCATTTTGATGTTTATTTTTTTATTTATTTTTAAGAATTATATTGTTTACGAGAACACTACATGTAGTATCCAAAATCTTTTAGAAAGTTAGCCAAATTGCGACCGAAGACAATAAACTGGGAAACCCGGTGCTGTGGTAACCTAACCATGCTCAAATTAGTCTCCTAAGAACTCCACACACATCTCCCAGCGGTGCTGCTATTGTTAGAAGCATTCCGAGAAGGCCCGTTTAGTCTGTGGAGTTAGCGACAAAAACAGCCGAAATATTTCACTTCCGGATACCAGTGTGAAATTTGGTACAGAGCTTATGTACATATATAAGAACAAAAAACCGCCGGGAGACACTTGATCAGGGGTCATGAACTCCCGTGATGACGTCATCAAGATGGCCGCTTTTACAGGTAAATACGTTCGTTTGATTGCTTAAAACTCCATGATAGATTGAAATACTGCAAAACACAAATGTATCATTTGAAAGCTCTTTGAAAGAGCTATTTGGAAAGATTTAATTTTTCTTTCTGAGGTCAAGGTCCCACCTGTAATGACGTCATCAAAATGGCCGCTTTTACAGGTAAATACGTTTGTTTAACTCCCCTTAAAACTCCATCATAGATTTAAATATTTCAAAATTCAAATATATCATCTGAAAGCACTTTAAAAGATCTATTTAGAAAGATTTAATTTTTCTTTTTGAGGTCAAGGGCCCACCTGTGATGACGTCATCAAAATGGCCGCTTTTACAGGTAAATGCGCTCATGTAACTATTAAAAACTCCATCATAGATATAAATATTGCAAAATTGAAATATATCATCCGAAAGCGCTTTAAAAGAGCTATTTTATAGTGCTTGGTTTTATTTTCTAAGACAAATAGTTGAAAAGTTATAACAATTTTAAAATGAAAGTGTATAACCCAGCTAAAAAAGTTCTGCAAAAAATTTGCAAAAAAAAATGGGGATATTTGGAACGCAGATTTTACAAAAAAAATCTTTAAGATTTTTTTTGCAGAATTTTTCTGCAAAATATGTGTTCCAAATATCCCTAAAAATTCTGCATATTTTTTACAAAAAAGATCTTAAGATTTTTTTTGCAGAATTTTTCTGCAAAATATGTGTTCCAAATATCCCCAAAAATTCTGCATATTTTTTACAAAAAAAATCTTAAGATTTTTTTTGCAGAATATTTCTGCAAAATATGCGTTCCAAATATCCCCAAAAATTCTGCATTTTTTTGCAGAATATTTCTGCAAAATATGGGTTTCAAATATCCCCAAAAATTCTGCATCTTTTCAACATTTTTTTTTTTGTAATCTTTGCAAAATATATTCCAATTAAACAAATTACTTTTCAAATTTTTAGATTTAGCATTATTCAAATTCATATGAGAGGTACTAAGAATAACTAATCTTTGTATACACCTTTTTTGTTACACTGCCCGTTCAAGATCTGAGAAAAAACAGATAGTGAAACAACCTTGCCATATTTTTAGATATCACCAATGTTACTTTTTATCTATAATACCACATATGACATTTCATTATAAACAAGAAATTTTCAACCAAAGAAAAAAAAAAAACAATACCCAGGTATTTATTTGGAAAAAAAATTCATTGTTGACTATAATAAATTTTAATACTTTAGAATGTAATGCCGACTGATTTCATTTGCAGCAGGGAAAATATTTAGGTGCCCCTAAAACATGGCATATTATTTTTCAAAATATTCCTTTTAGAAAAAAATAATTTCGAAATTTGCAGATTGAACACTTACCTTTCCTTAACAGACCTACCTTTCAACAAATTTGAAACAACTCAGTAATATCTTTATTGAAATTTTACACACTGAAGTGAAAAACACATTTCTAAATAAATAATTGAAAATATTTTAAAGGATCAACACTTGATTGAAATTATTTTTTAAAAAAAGGGAAAACTTCAAAATTTAAAAAAGGGCAGGAAGCCGTTTTTCAATCACAAGTTATTCTCTTA
>JAXGGA010025411.1:0-10662 GCA_038373865.1 Uloborus plumipes | reverse complement strand
GCGCCCTTGTCACCTCTGGGCCCCTTAAAAAAGGGGGAGTCTTTAATCGCAAATAATAAGATAAAATTTAATTTTGATGTTGTTTAAACTTGTTTTTTCTCTTTAAAAAGCTCTCTACTTTTCACGACACAGACTTTATAGTAGCTTTTTGCCTAACAGCCGTCTTTCACAAGCTTTGCAGATGACCAAAAATGGGAATCATGTTTCTCGTTATACGCTAATTGCGAATTCGCGCCGCAGCTTCCCGATTTAATTATAATCGCTAAAATTGGAGATTTTTCAAAAAAATTCAGCTGACTTTAGGACCTTATATTTCAATAACGGGGGCGCGAGGGCAAAAACGCATGCGTCCAGAAACATGTTTTACAATGCTCTTTCGATTGGTACTCATTAAAAAAAAATTCATTATTTCATGATCGCGTACTTTCCTAGTAAGATCTACCAGTCATGAACTTTAAGAAAATGGAACACGTTTTACCAGAAGTTGATGTCAAAGAGTTGAGTCAAAAATACTTATGAGATGTGTCTAAAGCTATAATGTCTGGCAAGTGTTCTCAAAATTTAGCAGAAAGAAACCCTGCAAGCTTTTCCCATGCAATATGGCTCACGATGGCAAACAGTTTTGAGGCTATACATCGCAACTAGTGATCCAAGTTCTGAGTTAAATAAACTAGCTGAATTTATAATAAAGGTTTATGCTCTCTACTTTTTCACAATCGAATCTCAGCATAAAATTATTCATGCATCTAAGCATTTTTTTAAGATCATAGATTGTAGAAGTATTTGAAAACAAATCTCCAGAATGTTATCCATTCCACATTGTAAAGAAGCCATCTTGCATGGGAAAAGCTTGCAGGGTTCCTTTCTGCTAAATTTTGAGAACATTTGCCAGAGATTACAGCTTTAGACACATCCCATAAGTATTTTTGACATCAACTATTGGTAAAACGCGTTATATTTTATTTTAGTTCATGACTGGTAGATCTTAGAAATTCTGTAAGAATTCTACAATAGGTCAACTAAAAGAATTTTGTCCAGTAGTCAGCCTCTCAAGAGACACCGTTAACTTTCTAAATGGTAATTCATTAAATGAAGAAAATATACCACGGCTTGTAGTGAGGGTTCTAGACTTTTCTGGAAGTCTAATAGCACCTTTTGATTTTCCAGTGTTAACTGATGTGCCATCACAACCGACAGCTTTTATGTGTTCTTTATCAATAGAACTCTTTTTTCCATAAATTGTGAAACTGAAGCTACAATTTCTTTCCATGGGCCATTTACTGGATCACCATGACCGAAATATTTAGAGTCTGTTTCCTCAACCAAAGATATATGTTCTTCTACAATCCTATAGCAGCTACGCTAGCGGAGCTGTATTTCGTTTACCATCACGGGGGCCCCTATGGAAAGCGGGCACTGTGTGACGAGGGGCTTAGATTATGTTGATAGCTTATATTATTTTACTTTTTACTCCACATAAATCACAGATGATTCCCAGTTTTAAGTGTTAATTCAGTTAGATTCCACATTCTAAACAAGTTTCTAGCCAAGCCGCATGGTCTTGTAAAATGCAAGTTTTGATGAAAATTACGGGAAGTTTAGAAAAAATGTGGGAGATCTAAATGTTGTTTAATATACTTTTTTTCAAACCCAATTTTGTCCTCCGACTTGGCTTTGTACCCTTTTAAACTTGAATTATTTTTAACATTTATTCTTAACGTTTAAAAAAATTAGAAAGAAATAATATTTTTAAAGAAATTCACAAACTTCAGGCCTCGTGCGGGACACCTAAACAATTTCTGATTAAAATGAAATTTTTTGTGGAATATGTGGGTAGGTAGGGGCAACTTTTTATCAACTTAGTTAATTAAATTTCTAAAAAAAGATTTTTTTCGATACACCCTAATGAATAACCAGAAGACTTACCAGAAAAATACACATCAGTGTAACAATGAAAAAAAAAAAAAACATATCGGAAGAGTTAAAACATGATTCTGGAAGCATAAATCATTTGCCCTCGTTTCTCCGTTATCAAAATATAAGTCCTTAAAGTGTTCCGACACTTTTCAAAAGTCGTGGTTACTTAGCAAATTTGAGCGAGTACAGTAAAATGGAGTGTATATCAGTATATGAACAGCAGGATAATTCGGAACAAAACTTCCTGATAATACAAAAAAGGTCTTCATAAATATAACGTAGGATCTTTTCGGCAGTTATTATTATTATTTTTTTTTTTGGAAAGGTAGTATTATAAGAAGTAGGAAAAAAATATTTTTGTCATTATGGCAACACTATTGGCTCCTATGCAAGGCTGCAAGCTGGACGCTAAAAACATCAAGTTTTCATGGTCTTACAAACTTCGTATGAGTGATTCCATACCAACTCACCGAATGGGGGTCGCACGACCGACTCGGATTTTCTTTTAATTTGGCACACATGTTGATCATATAGAGGCATGGAAAAGTCCAAATTGTTAGGTTCCTGCTCCACTTATTTTCTGAGATACATGCCCTCAAAGTTTGTCCGCCACGTCAAAATACTAAAAAAGTGATGTTATTTAATCATTTTTTATAAAAAATCGTACTAATGCAAAATAAAAGTGTTAGATATCTATTGAAACTAGTTACTCCAGGCATTCAGAATAAAAATACTAGAATGTTCATAATGAAAATTGCTAAGGTACAGGGCTCTTTGAAATCACAAAAACTCGATTTTGCCGATTTTGCTAAAATTGAGAAATTTATTCCAAAAAGAGGAAGACATAACCAAAGGTTTACTCACTTTCTGGTAGTGTACAGATGTTTACTATAAATGGTTACACAATGCATAACTTTGATTTCTCACTCCTTCTTGGAAATATATTAGCTTAAAGATAAGCCATAAGGCAAAAAATGCGTTTTTGGCCATCTTGGCAGCCATTTTTCTCATAAAGGGGGAGCAGTAGAAACTTTAATTTTTTTTTAAAACAAGCCACTGATATGTTAGCTATTCACAGGAAAAGAGTTTACTTTTGGTTATTTCCTCCATTAAGAGATATCCTGCTGACAGTATATGAATGTTTTTCGCGACGACCATACGCTTTTGTTCCCCCTCTGATGGACTTAAAATTAATTAAACCAAAAAATAATGATCTATTTATTAATAGCTGTATTATCTACCCAATATGTCATGAAGTTTAATTTATTAAATCATTGAACAATAAATTAGATAATTGATGAAAACAAGAAATAGTATTTCTCTGATGCCTGAGCATTATGCATTCATAATTATAAAGCACTAAATACTTTCTTGAGAAATTAATTAACATAAAGGAGCTCTAAATATTTATATTATAAGCAATACCCAATCTTGTGATTGGGATACTCCTGTTTTTAATTGAAGAACTTCTTGAATATCACATGAATATCAGGAAAATAAATGAGGTCTTTTCGTTTGATGTAGGATATTTTATGACAAATTTCATTTGATGGGCTACTAACTGAGCATGGTGATAAAGAGCTATTAATTTCAGCATCGAATTCCATTTTACCTTATTAACAGTTAAATATTTACAAAATAATTAAATAAATAATTTAATATAAAGCCATGCTTGAAGAAATAAAATGAGTGCTACTAATTTATTCCCATACTGATCCTTACAAAATTGACATGCGTTGAGCACTGATAAGAACTGACAAGAATAAGTTTACTCACTAAAATATTAGTTCACAGATATTATAAAGCATACATTCTATTTTCTACAAAATAATACTGCAACAAAGAACAAGGGTATCCTCCTGTTTATAGCCATCAATCAGGAACATCCAATCACAAGATTGGGTATTGCCTATGAGATAAATATTCGAAGCTCCTTTATTTTAATTGATTTTTCTAGAAATTCTTTAGTACCTACCCCTTTATACCCTTGTTCTTTGTTGCAGTATTACTTTGTTGCAGTATTATTTTGTAGAAAATAGAATGTACGCTTTATAGTATCTGTGAACTAGTATTTTGGTGAGTAAACTTATTCTTGTCATTTCTTATCAGTGCTCAACACATGTCAGTTTTGTAAAGATCAGTGTGGGAATAAATTAGTTGCACTAATTTTAATTCTTCAAGCATGGCTTTATATTAAATTATTTATTTAATTATTTTGTAAATGTTTAACTGTTAATAAGGTAAAATGGAATTCGATGCTGAAATTAATAGCTCTTTATCACCATGCTCAGTTAGTAGCCCATCAAATGAAATTTGTCATAAAATATCCTACATCAAACGAAAAGACCTCATTTATTTTCCTGATATTCATGTGATATTCAAGAAGTTCTTCAATTAAAAACAGGAGTATCCCAATCACAAGATTGGGTATTGCTTATAATATAAATATTTAGAGCTCCTTTATGTTAATTAATTTCTCAAGAAAGTATTTAGTGCTTTATAATTATGAATGCATAATGCTCAGGCATCAGAGAAATACTATTTCTTGTTTTCATCAATTATCTAATTTATTGTTCAATGATTTAATAAATTAAACTTCATGACATATTGGGTAGATAATACAGCTATTAATAAATATATCATTATATTTTGGTTTAATTAATTTTAAGTCCATCAGAGGGGGAACAAAAGCGTATGGTCGTCGCGAAAAACATTCATATACTGTCAGCAGGATATCTCTTAATGTAGGAAATAACCAAAAGTAAACTCTTTTCCTGTGAATAGCTAACATATCAGTGGCTTGTTTTAAAAAAAAATTAAAGTTTCTACTGCTCCCCCTTTATGAGAAAAATGGCTGCCAAGATGGCCAAAAACGCATTTTTTGCCTTATGGCTTATCTTTAAGCTAATATATTTCCAAGAAGGAGTGAGAAATCAAAGTTATGCATTGTGTAACCATTTATAGTAAACATCTGTACACTACCAGAAAGTGAGTAAACCTTTGGTTATGTCTTCCTCTTTTTGGAATAAATTTCTCAATTTTAGCAAAATCGGCAAAATCGAGTTTTTGTGATTACAGCTTCAAAGAGCCCTGTACCTTAGCAATTTTCATTATGAACATTCTAGTATTTTTTTTCTGAATGCCTGGAGTAACTAGTTTCCATAGATATCTAACACTTTTATTTTGCATTAGTACGATTTTTTATAAAAAATGATTAAATAACATCACTTTTTTAGTATTTTGACGTGGCGGACAAACTTTGAGGGCATGTATCTCAGAAAATAAGTGGAGCAGGAACCTAACAATTTGGACTTTTCCATGCCTCTATATGATCAACATGTGTGCCAAATTAAAAGAAAATCCGAGTCGGTCGTGCGACTCCCATTCGGTGAGTTGGTATGGAATCACTCATACGAAGTTTGTAAGACCATGAAAACTTGATGTTTTTAGCGTCCAGCTTGCAGCCTTGCATAGGAGCCAATAGTGTTGCCATAATGACAAAAATATTTTTTTCCTACTTCTTATAATACTACCTTTCCAAAAAAAAAAAATAATAATAATAACTGCCGAAAAGATCCTACGTTATATTTATGAAGACCTTTTTTGTATGATCAGGAAGTTTTGTTCCGAATTATCCCGCTGTTCATATACTGATATACACTCCATTTTACTGTACTCGCTCAAATTTGCTAAGTAACCACGACTTTTGAAAAGTGTCGGAACACTTTAAGGACTTATATTTTGATAACGGAGAAACGAGGGCAAATGATTTATGCTTCCAGAATCATGTTTTAACTCTTCCGATCGGTTTTTTTTTTTTTTTTCATTGTTACACTGATGTGTATTTTTCTGGTAAGTCTTCTGGTTATTCATTAGGGTGTATCGAAAAAAATCTTTTTTTAGAAATTTAATTAACTAAGTTGATAAAAAGTTGCCCCTACCTACCCACATATTCCACAAAAAATTTCATTTTAATCAGAAATTGTTTAGGTGTCCCGCACGAGGCCTGAAGTTTGTGAATTTCTTCAAAAATATTATTCCTTTCTAATTTTTTTAAACGTTAAAAATAAATGTTAAAAATAATTCAAGTTTAAAAATGTACAAAGCCAAGTCGGAGGACAAAATTGGGTTTGAAAAAAAGTATATTAAACAACATTTAGATCTCCCACATTTTTTCTAAACTTCCCGTAATTTTCATCAAAACTTGCATTTTACAAGACCATGCGGCTTGGTTAGAAACTTGTTTAGAATGTGGAATCTAACTGAATTAACACTTAAAACTGGGAATCATCTGTGATTTATGTGGAGTAAAAAGTAAAATAATATAAGCTATCAACATAATCTAAGCCCCTCGTCACACAGTGCCCGCTTTCCATAGGGGCCCCCGTGATGGTAAACGAAATACAGCTCCGCTAGCGTAGCTGCTATAGGATTGTAGAAGAACATATATCTTTGGTTGAGGAAACAGACTCTAAATATTTCTGTCATGGTGATCCAGTAAATGGCCCATGGAAAGAAATTGTAGCTTAAGTTTCACAATTTATGGAAAAAAGAGTTCTATTGATAAAGAACACATAAAAGCTGTCGGTTGTGATGGCACATCAGTTAACACTGGAAAATCAAAAGGTGCTATTAGACTTCCAGAAAAGTCTAGAACCCTCACTACAAGCCGTGGTATATTTTCTTCATTTAATGAATTACCATTTAGAAAGTTAACGGTGTCTCTTGAGAGGCTGACTACTGGACAAAATTCTTTTAGTTGACCTATTGTAGAATTCTTACAGAATTTCTAAGATCTACCAGTCATGAACTAAAATAAAATATAACGCGTTTTACCAATAGTTGATGTCAAAAATACTTATGGGATGTGTCTAAAGCTGTAATCTCTGGCAAATGTTCTCAAAATTTAGCAGAAAGGAACCCTGCAAGCTTTTCCCATGCAAGATGGCTTCTTTACAATGTGGAATGGATAACATTCTGGAGATTTGTTTTCAAATACTTCTACAATCTATGATCTTAAAAAAATGCTTAGATGCATGAATAATTTTATGCTGAGATTCGATTGTGAAAAAGTAGAGAGCATAAACCTTTATTATAAATTCAGCTAGTTTATTTAACTCAGAACTTGGATCACTAGTTGCGATGTATAGCCTCAAAACTGTTTGCCATCGTGAGCCATATTGCATGGGAAAAGCTTGCAGGGTTTCTTTCTGCTAAATTTTGAGAACACTTGCCAGACATTATAGCTTTAGACACATCTCATAAGTATTTTTGACTCAACTCTTTGACATCAACTTCTGGTAAAACGTGTTCCATTTTCTTAAAGTTCATGACTGGTAGATCTTACTAGGAAAGTACGCGATCATGAAATAATGAATTTTTTTTTAATGAGTACCAATCGAAAGAGCATTGTAAAACATGTTTCTGGACGCATGCGTTTTTGCCCTCGCGCCCCCGTTATTGAAATATAAGGTCCTAAAGTCAGCTGAATTTTTTTGAAAAATCTCCAATTTTAGCGATTATAATTAAATCGGGAAGCTGCGGCGCGAATTCGCAATTAGCGTATAACGAGAAACATGATACCCATTTTTGGTCATCTGCAAAGCTTGTGAAAGACGGCTGTTAGGCAAAAAGCTAGGGTCACCCGGGGCAATTCCTGGTCAGCAAGTTTCTGGGGTAATTCCTGGTCACAGTCTTTTTTATGTCTTAATAACCCTTCAGTAAAATGAAAAAAATCACAGAGGTACTCTGAACTATCTTCATTGCAATTCATTACTTAATTATGAGTTAATTGTGTATTTAGTTTGAAAAAAAAATTCTTTTTAAAATCGCTTGTTAAATTTCGTAAAACAAGATTGGCCTTAGTTTTGATACATTTATACAAAGATCGTGATCAAACTCAAAGTTCTGAATATTTTTCTGTTTTCTTTTTTTGGTTGAATTAGGTACCATGTCAGTTACTGAAAAATAGTTTTGGATTTACCATTATTGTTTTGAATAATTTGCAGGAAGGCTCCAAATAATGCCCCTGGTTACTGGGGTAATTCTTGGTCAGTGGGGTAATTCCTGGTCAGTCCTTTTTTTAATATTTATGAATTATTATTTCGCCAATTATCGACATATGTCATTGATTTAAACTATATGTAACTCTGTGAGCCTTAACTGCAAAGTTAACTGTAACCGCAATGTAACATTCTTATCTGTTAATGATAAGTATATAATATACTGAATTTTTCTTAGTTAAATTTCATCCAATTATTTTATAAATGTGAATAATTATTCTTAATTATACTAAGAAAAATGCTTAACTGTAACTGCATTGTACTATTTACTTAACTGTTCACCTTAACCTGTTCATAACAGACAGAAGCATGTGCTCAGTGTGTATGGTGCATGTGCACCATATTTTTTATGGACCTATTAATTTGGTAGGTGAAGATTCATTCACAACAGATATAAAAGCTGTAGCAATTGCATACAAAGTGTATAAAAAGTATTTTGGCTAAGTTTTATTAAGTAAAGCTATTATGTTGAAAACAATTGCATTCTTCCTTAAAAAAACTAAATACAGTGTTTAATTAGCTATATATATAAATAAATTCTTTATCTAATTAGTTTAATAACTTGTATTAATAATGTGCTTACAAAATGTATGCATTTTCATCAATCATTTGAGTGACCAATAATTGCCCCGTAAGTGGCCAGGAATTACCCCATCTCTGGGGTAATTCCTGGTCACTAATTAACGACAATTATTCAAGTTCATTATGTATTGTTGATAGCATGAATATTTTATTCGATGGACATCCCAATGTGCTTCCTCCATACCAAAACTTGTAACTCTAACTTAGATAGATTTTGTGATAATTGGATGTTAATGCTTTTTGACCAGGAATTACCCCAGGTGACCCTACTATAAAGCCTGTGTCGTGAAAAGTAGAGAGCTTTTTAAAGAGAAAAAACAAGTTTAAACAACATCAAAATTAAATTTTATCTTATTATTTGCGATGAAAGCACGTCCCTTGTTTAAGGGACCCAGGAGGTGACAACGGAGCGTCCTGTTTTTTTTAAAATTTTTTTTATTTTTTTTTAAGTGTACGTGCTATTCTGTAGTATGAATGGGAGGGGGGGGTGATATTAGGTTTTTTAATTGTAAAAAATGCAAATATAAATTTTTTCTCGGGGGTGGGAGGGGGGGAGTTTTTTTTTTTTTTTTTGAACTGGTCCAAATTTACTGAAAATTTGTTCAAATAAAAAAATCAAATAGGAATGAGGTGTTTTCTCTGTGATATTTCGAAAAAAAAATGTTTGATTGAATCGGACTTATTCCCTCCAAAGTTATGAGAGAGAATAGGGAAAAATATATCGAATGAAATATTATTAAAATCAAAAAGTCGAATTTGGGAGAGTGCTATCCTCGCTGAGATGTTCCGATCAAAAAAAAAAAAAAAACCTCGAATCAGGCTATGCACTCAAAAGCTATTGCGGGAGGGGGGGGGGGCAGAACTGATCAATAGACAGACTGACAGGTACACAGTTTCCGCAGCTCAAAACCCAACTTTCCTATTTTAAATTTTTCTGTGTATTTAATTATTTTTATTAAGTTGTGCTTTTTCGACTCAATTGTTTTGAACAGTTTTTTTCAATGCATCACTCCTTCTTTCATTATTTTTTCACCAATTTCTACTTTTTCAGAAAAGTAAGCTAAAACTTGTATTGATTTAGAATTTTGTTAGTTTTTTCCTACCCGTTGAACATAAAGCAGGACTAGTAAAAGTTATACTAATGTTGTTAAACAGTACGAAATTAACATGCAATAAGTTTTACATTTACGTTACAGAGACTTTTCGCTACAGTGACCAATTCTGTTTGAATGGCAGGGGATTTTTACAATAAATGTCGACTCTATTAGTATATTTTAAGAATGAAAATAACTATTTCCCTCTACCCTTGATGTAATATCTGACAGTGATATAATTTTGCAGCTATTGACATTTACTATTCGTTTTCTTTTTAAAATTTCTATTTATTTTTTCTCGATTTCAATTTAAAAAAATAAATATTTTTGCTAAGAGTGAGCAGATAGGGACACTTCCTGTATGGATTCTTTTTTTTTTGAAATAAGAACTGATATCATAATCCATGACAATTTAATTTCTACCTCAAAGACTATTTATTTCATTTTTTGTACATGAGCTCATATTAGCTGCTCTTCATACTTATTTATTTAATTATCCTGAATTATTCATTAAGAAACACGTGCAATATATTTTAACGTATAATAATTAACACATATAACTTAATTCAGTAAAAAAACTTAAAATAACTAAAATTTTAAAATGTATTGTTATTCATGTGTAAAAAGATAAAACTTTAACTTCTTTGTCATGCTTTCGCTCCTCTGGATAAAACACTCTCTTTCCACATCATAGTCTTGACCAGCATTCTTTATTTTAGCTCATACAAGTAAAGGGTTAACGTAAAACATCTTTTACTTTCTTTGCAAATGACCAAACATGGAAACGATGAGATGCCAAGCAAGCAGCGGTAGGGATAATCGGGAGGTAGCTTCAATTTCTTGCCAAGTCTTCAAATTTGGCTACTTTTCGGCCGACTTTAAGACCCCTTATCTCAAAAACGAGGGGACGAGGGCACTTGATCTTTGGGTCAAAAACATGTTTCAGTTTGCTCTTTCGAATGGTACCATTTTTAACTTTTTTCATTATTACTTAAGTCGAGTACTTT
>JAXGGA010025410.1:0-10663 GCA_038373865.1 Uloborus plumipes | reverse complement strand
ATAAATATTTAAACTACGTTCAAGCGACAGTGTGCTCACTGTTCCATGTCTTCGCAAATGATCACGTGAATATAACATAGACTGTTTGCACGCTAAAGACTTCATAGGGACAAACGATTCTAAAAATGCGTTAGTAAACTTGAAATGAACCGGTCGATGCTCTAGTAAATATTGATTTAAAATTCAATCATGGTAATTCCACTTTAAAATATTCGATTTCGACGCCAGAAAGCGACATAGCTTGTCGTCTGTTTCTTGATCTCTTCTGCTTTATTCTTTTTTTGCATTGGATTTTTTGTTCTATTTTTTCCTGCAGAAAAGGCATTTATGTTACCAGACAAGAAAAGGAAATTTCACTTCATCCAAGTAATGTTTAGAATTATTTTTTACATGCTAAATTTGTTTCATGCACATATTAAAATTCATAATATGAAAGTTACTATTTCCACATTTAAAATATCTATATTTTGTCTAAGTATTTTAATCACGCTTGATTTGAAACTCTTAAAAATTAAACTAGTTTTCCCATAAACTATGATAACAAGTTGAACAACAAATTAAAACTTATTTGGTGAAAAGTAGTTTGCAATAGGCATAATGTTCAACGAACAGGATGTACTAACTTCCTCTTTAGTTCATCTATTAATGTACTGATTTGCAAAGAAAAAAACTAGAAAATATTAACTTCTTACATACCGCTGATTTTACCAGTGGCCAGAAATTTCTATTACAAAAAGCATCAACCAATCATAATAGTTTTTGCATGCATTTGACTTTCTTTTAGCAAGCCCATCATAAATATTGAACGACAGTGGTGTAAGTCATTTTAACCCATTAATGCCAGACATTTTTTTCCAAGAGGTATTTTGTATACTGATTACAAACAGTGTTTAATGGACGGGAAAAATAATAAAAAAAATATTATATAAAAAATAATTGTTTTATTAAAGAAAGAAAAATCGTCCTTTAAAAGTTACGATAGACCCCAGTAGGTAAATACTTGTTTATTAAAAAAAAATTCTGCCTACGAGATAGTATTTAAAAAGACATTTCATAAGAAGAAATAAAAGAAGCAATTAAGATAAACTGGGAAGCTGGGAAACTCTGAAAACTTAGCTTTTTTTCTTGAGATTGTGAACGATATAATTTTTGATAAAGATACGAAACAGACTTTACAATGGTTATGTGCTGTAATCCGTTAATAACGAATTGAAACAATACCAAGGTACTTATTGAACACTATTATTTGGTTGAAATGTTCATTTTGGGAAAATTCAGACCCTTTTTTGGACCTTCCCTAAAATGGGACACTAAGCATTAATGGTTTAAGTTACTTCACAATAAGTTGCAGGTAATGTTTCGTAAAAGTTTTGATACAAAATTAAACAACAAAACTTCTTCGTTTTAACACAAATCCTCCTCTGAAAAAGAAAATTTGCGTCGTCTTGATTTTTGTAGATGCTTTTACAAAACTTCCAACAACTCGATACTACGTTAGGAAGACTTGAGATACTCTCATTCTAACCTTGACTCCGCGTAAATAACTATAGTTATGTTTAGCCAATCAATAATGGAAAGACTTGCTGGGAACATCATTAATGGGTTTGCAAAATAGATTTTATTAACAAAACACCACCATATTTTTTTCAAGCATTACTTTTTATCTACTCTGTGAGTGATTATTTTAACCTGTTATGCCTGTTTCTCAGGCACAAATAGTGAAGTTTCTTTTTATTTAACTTTTTGAAGTGTTTCTTTTGTAAGGATCTGGTTCTGCTATTTTTCTTCCGATAGCAGTTTGGAACAATACCAAGTTTGGAACAATATTGGTACGTATTCATTCCTTAGCTTTATTTTCTATCATATAGGCGCATTTTGTAATTACTTAATCAAAGTCCTTTCAAGTCAGTTTGACCATAACTCCATTAAGAATAAATATTTAAAATAGGGTACATGTGACCATTATTATCTTTTTAGCCATTCTCACCCAAAATTATTATTTAGGATCGATAATGATACTTTTTTCAGATTATTCAATAGTTCAGAACAGAAGATTTTGCTGGAGAGTGGCAAAAATCGGGGAACACATCAGAAACGGTTCGCGCGCTGAAGAATGCTGTGTGGAATTTTCAACCTACTGAGTTTTGTAACATTTTGTTTAATTAAATGATTTTGCATGTGCAATAAATGTATTTGAATGTTGTTCCAGAGTCCAAAGTGAAGGCCGCTGTGATCCTCAGGTAGATCCTGGTTTGTTTCTTGACTTAGTTTCCCAATAATTTGACACGTACAACTTTAGTTCAAATAAAAAGATTTTTTTTTTTATTATTGGAACTAAAGACTTTTTAAATCAAACTTTGAAAAACTACATTTAGTTTTGGTGTCCATGTTTCGTAAAGAAAAAAGAACGAGTTAATTTCCAATGAATTACCTAAAAAATAATGTTATGATCGACGGTAAATAAAAAGTAGTAAAATAGTTCTACTTTATTTATTTATTTATTATGGCAGCAGTTCAGACGAACATTTTAAAAGAGCTTCGTCAGTTATCCTTTTTTTAATGTAGTGTAACTGAAGCCAAGATTTGTATATTTTTCGAAAACAATTAAATTTAGCTATCATGACTATTATTAGTTTTTAATGTGACCATAACTAGGCATGTAGGACCATAAGTTTTCCAACGGATATATAAAAATATATAGGGTGAGTTCTGGTAAGTGCGTCCACGGGGTAAGTGCGTCCACTGGGAATTATATGAACACTGTCCTGAAATGGCTTCTGCAACACGTCGACTATGTTAGATAACTGTCTAATGATAATTTCAATAGGTAGAATTCAGGCCTGGATTCAGTAGACGAAACACAATCAGAGACAACTTAAATGTCTTCAAAAAAACTCTAAAGTAAAGATTGAGAAGGTTTTGTTTCAGTTTCTCTTGTAGTCATACCAAGCAATTGAAGTCAAGAAATGCAAGTTGTTTCTTTTGAGTAATAGCTACTAATAACATACATGGGGTATTTTGATCAAATACTCTAACTAAAATTTGTTTATATGACGGTACGCACTTTCCCTTTCTTTAAAGTAAGGTGGGGGTAAGTGCGTACCATTATGATGGGGCAAGTGCGTACCACTATCATAAGGCATATGCGTACTATTATGCGGAGCAAGTGCGTACCATTATGATGAGGCAAGTGTGTACCATTACGTGAAAAATCCGACTCTCGCAATTCACCTTTAATTTTGCTTATAACTCTTTTATAAGCCGATTATAAATTCGACGTCATTTCCATCAAGTACTTACGTTAAGCATAAGATTTCAATTTTATTCATTACATCTGAAAGATATTGGCTTTTAGATATCAGTTAGTAAATTTTCCGTTGAAAATAGCCATCATAAGCTATACTTAATTTAAACCAGAAGGACAAATGAAGCAATGAAATTAAGTGAAACACTAAATAAGGAACCAACTGATTCAAAAAAGGTGGAGTAATAAATCAATTATATTTAAGACAATTAAGAACACCTTGTAAAAAACTATTTCAATGTACAAGAAAAAAAAAGTACAAGTATCATATCATGGTAAATTATTTTGCTTTATTATGATATTTTTTGTGTTTTTTTTACTGCTGTTGATTCTAATAAGAAAAATATTTTAAAACCGTATTTATTCGAAAAAACGAATTGTTCACTCAGGTCACCTAATGATCTACTATATAAATGGAATGAAAGAAAATCACAGGGGTACCCACTTACAACAACGCTATTGGACGCACATGTCTCATCTTACATTTAAGAAGGGGTAAGTGCGAACCCTGGCTTAAACACAGACTGATTAATGTATTAAACCAAAATAAACTATGTAGACTATAAGTGATTATTACTAAATAAAAATAACTGACATTTGCTCACTTGGTCTTATTAAAAGGACAAAGGAAGAATCACAGACACAACTCTCTCAATCTTCAAATCACGGTTGTTCATAAGACACGTGGGATATCACTGATTGCGTTTCATCCATGCAAGCAAGTTCTGATCTCTAGTATTATAGTCCGTGGAGTTAGTGCAAACATATTTCACTTCCGGATACCAGTCTGAAATTTTATGTGGGGCTTAAATTCACATAGGAGGTCAAAAAAACGCCGGGAGACACTTGATCGGAGGTCAAGGTCATTCCGTGATGACGTCATCAAAATGGCCGCTTTTACAGGTAAATACGTTCGTTTAACTGCTTAAAACTCCATCATAGATTGAAATATTGCAAAACTCAAATATATCATCTGAAAACTCTTTAAAAGAGCTATTACGAAAGATTTAATTTTTCTTACTGAGGTCAAGTTCTCACCTGTAATGACGTCATCAAGATGGCCGCTTTTACAGGTAAATACGTTTGTTTAACTCCCCCTAAAACTCCATCATAGATTCAAATATTGCAAAACTCAAATATATCATCCGAAAGCTCTTTAAAAGAGCTATTTAAAAAAAAATTAATTTTTCTTTCAAAGGTCAAAGGCCCACCTGTGATGACGTCATCAAAATGGCCGCTTTTACAGGTAACTACGTTTGTTTAACTCCCCTTAAAACTCCATCATAGATTCAAATATTGCAAAACTCAAACATATCATCTGAAAGCCCTTTAAAAGAGCTATTTAGAAAAAATTAATTTTTCTTTCTGAGGTCAAGGGCCAACCTGTAATGACGTCATAAAAATGGCCGCTTTTACAGGTAAATACGTTTGTTTAACTTCCCCTAAAACTCCATCATATATTTAAATATTTCAAAACTCAACTATATCATCTGAAAGCGCTTTAAAAGATCTATTTATAAAGATATAATTTTTCTTTCTGAGGTCAAGGGTTCACCTGTGATGATGTCATCAAAATGGTCGCTTTTGCAGGTAAATACGTTCGTTTAACTGCTTAAAACTCCATCATAGATTCAAATATTTCAAAACTCAAATACATCATCTGAAAACTCTTTAAAAGAGCTATTTAGAAAGATTTATTTTTTCTTTCTAAGGTCAAGGGCCCACCTGTGATGACGTCATCAAAATGGCCGCTTTTACAGGTAAATACGTTTGTTTAACTCCCCCTAAAACTCCATCATAGATTCAAATATTGCAAAACTCAAACATATCATCTGAAAGCTCTTTAAAAGAGCTATCTAGAAAAATTTAATTTTTCTTTCTAAGGTCAAGGGCCCACCTGTAATGACGTCATCAAAGTGGCCGCTTTTACAGGTAAATACGTTTGTTTAACTCCCCTAAAACTCCATCATAGATTCAAATATTACAAAACTCAAACATATCATCTGAAAGATCTTTAAAAGAGCTATTTAGAAAGATTTTTTTTTTCTTTCTAAGGTCAAGGGCCCCCCTGTGATGACGTCATCAAAATGGCCGCTTTTACAGGTAAATACGTTTGTTTAACTCCCCCTAAAACTCCATCATAGATTCAAATATTGCAAAACTCAAACATATCATCAGAAAGCTCTTTAAAAGAGCTATCTGGAAAAATTTAATTTTTCTTTCTAAGGTCAAGGGCTCATCTGTGATGACGTCATCAAAGTGGCCGCTTTTACAGGTAAATACGTTTGTTTAACTCCCCCTAAAACTCCATCATACATTCAAATATTGCAAAACTCAAATATATCATCTAAAAGCTCTTTAAAAGAGCTATCTAGAAAGATTTAATTTTTCTTTCTAATTTTAAGGGTCCACCTGTGATGACGTCATCAAAATGGCCGCTTTTACAGGTAAATACGTTTGTTTAACTCCCCCTAAAACTCCATCATAGATTCAATTATTGCAAAATTCAAATATATCATCTGAAAGCTCTTTAAAAGAGCTATGTAGAAAGATTTAATTTTTCTTTCTGAGGTCAAGGTCCCACCTGTAATGACGTCATCAAGATGGCCTCAAATGCCGTCATCACAGGTGGGCCCTTGACCTTAGAAAGAAAAATTAAATCTTTCTAGATAGCTCTTTTAAAGAGCTTTTAGATGATATATTTGAGTTTTGCAATATTTGAATCTATGATGGAGTTTTAGGGGGAGTTAAACAAACGTATTTACCTGTTAAAGCGGCCATTTTGATGACGTCAGTACAGGTGGGACCTTGACCTCAGAAAGAAAAATTAAATATTTCTAAATAGCTCTTTTAAAGAGCTTTCAGATGATACATTTGAGTTTTTCAATATTTTAATCTATGATGGAGTTTTAAGCAGTTAAACGAACGTATTTACTTGTAAAAGCGGCCATTTTGATGACGTCATCACAGGTGAGCCCTTGACCTCAGAAAGAAAAATTAAATCTTTATAAATAGATCTTTTAAAGCGCTTTCAGATGATATAGTTGAGTTTTGAAATATTTAAATCTATGATGGAGTTTTAGGGGGAGTTAAACAAGCGTATTTACCTGTAAAAGTGGCCATTTTGATGACGTCATTACAGGTGGGCCCTTGACCTCAGAAAGAAAAATTAAATATTTCTAAATAGCTCTTTTAAAGAGCTTTCAGATGATACATTTGAGTTTTGCAATATTTTAATCTATGATGGAGTTTTAAGCAATTAAACGAACGTATTACCTGTAAAAGCGGCCATCTTGATGACGTCATCACGGGAGTTCATGACCCCTGATCAAGTGTCTCCCGGCGGTTTTTTGTTCTTATATATGTACATAAGCTCTGTACCAAATTTCACACTGGTATCCGGAAGTGAAATATTTCGGCTGTTTTTGTCGCTAACTCCATAGACTATTAAAGCACATCATCAGTTTGGAATAGTCAATAACCGACCTGTAGGCAGATGTCATCAAAATGAAGCCAAAAAACTGGTAGCTAAAATAAACTTAGCTTATTAGTGTACAACTTTTAGTACGTTCTTTTAGTTGTTCTTCATCACAGATAAGTTTAGTTTAGTCTAATACGTTATATCTAGGCGGTTCGAATAGATCGAGATTTATCTTCCGAAATCCGTTGTAGCGGTAGAGTGCGGAAACATCAGTTGATGTACTGTTCCCAGTCAACTAAGAAGGGGTGGGAAATCTTCAAAAGTTTGGTCAATATCTTCATCCGCCTCAAGGATCCTAAATGTTCGTCGAAAAGTGGGACAAAAAATGACTAAATTACAAAAAAATAATGACGATAATTAGAGATCACAGTTGTAGAGCGAGCGAGAGAGGGTAAGCTTAAATGTTGCTCAATCTGGAGAAACAACTGTAGAAGCATGTAAAACAATTAGAGACTTATACTGGTTAATATCTTCTTCCGCGACTCATCGGCACAAATTTTGGGAATCTTTGACGCATTTTAGAGCTTTTTCCTGTTATAACTTAGTTTACTAGCTTGCATAATGCAGATATAGTCAAAATTTACAATTAACTTGATATCACACTTACCTCATTTTATATATAAAGATAAAGAATAAACGTTATTTTACCACTCAAAAATACAAATTTCCAAATTATTATTTGATTAAAATCATTTTTTTGTCTCAAATGTTAGCATGAGTTTTCTGGCATTCCAGTGTTGCTCTAATAAATCGACTTTCTGTTCTGATACCCCATTGTTCTTCCTTGATGCCTCAGTGACTAAGTTATACATTCCGTTCAACGGACTTGCGTGTTGGAAGGAAATTGTAAAAAACCCCAGTTTGTCCTTTGACTTTACTGTCTTGTATCATCTTCAGAGATCTCGAGAAACTTCTGTCTCTGAGAACTTAATGCGATCGTCCACATGTACACGCTTGCCATGTCACATGAGATCTATATATGTCGGTAAGCTCCCAAAGTTAACAGCAAGAATACAGAATTGTCAAACACTAGTTTCACCTCTGAGCTAATTTTTCTTGCCTTTAATAATTCGCCGAACTTGCAAGGGTCTATCAAAGCTCTAGGACTCTCTATCTCTATACTGTTATATACATGCTGCTATAAGTAAGATTTATCTGCAGGCCGCAAAGTAAGCATTGCGCAGAAATAACTGGATCGATTACGTCCCGATCCTTCGTAAGGCACGTACCGAGAGAGGAGTCTGATAAAATGAGTCACAGGATGTCACCTAGCTTGACCCGTGTTTTCCTTTAAGAATGGTAAATTTTAATTCGGAACCATGATGGTCGTATAATCTTCGAATGAGACATCAAGCCAAAGTTCGCAGTTCATTTGATAGGGTCTGATGTAGATATATAATAGATTCTCAGAAATTCTATTGCAAGTTGTTACCCTCTGGGCCAAGTTTAACGTGTCCGATTAGCTAGAAAACTGAAGCACAAACGCACAGAACTAATGGCTGTGCAATAGGGTGAGTCGAAAAAATCGATTTTTTTATTTCGAAATCGCATTACCTCTCACAAGTTGTGTTTATATCCACAACTTAGGAAAAAATAAGAAAAAAATTCTAAGTTGACGTCTTCGGTTCGCGCATGAGCTCCAAAGTTGAAAAAATATGTTAAAAATGGAAATTTTCAAAGGAAAAAAGAAAAAAAAAATGTAACTTTTTATAATGCAACCTCCATAAGTGTAAATATTTGTGCATTTTTAATCTAAAAAAATATTTTATAGCTCTTACATACGATCATTAGTTTGCACATCAGCCTTAAATTGGGGCTAAAATCGCCTACACATGTCAAATTTCTGAAAAGTATCGATTTCTTTTCTTTTTTCTCGACAATCGCATTCCACTCTCTAAAAATGGTGGTTTTGGTATCGCAAGAATTTGGGGGGGGGGAAAATAATAAATAAAAAAATCTAGAATTGACTCCTTGCGGTTCGTGCATGAGGCTCAAGAGTTTGGAAAATATATGCTAAGGATAATGGAAATTTTCACAAAAAATAATTTGAAAAAATAAGCTAATTGTTTTCTATCGAATCTGATTTTTATGAGTGAGTAGCACATACAACTATAATTTATTCTCACGCGAAAAATATACATATAACTTTTTAGAAAGATACTGTTCTGTTGTTTGTGGCATAAGGCTCAAAATATGAAGATAACAGATAACAAAAGAGACAAAAGTTCAAGGAAAAACTGAAACCGAACGCAACTACGGTCGGACGTCGTGTCGCGTATATTTTTTATTCTTACAGCCGACTTTGTCCAGAACATTACACATATTCTAGGAGGACAGTTCGAAGTCCCTGCAGTCCTGCACTCCCTTTGGTGTCACTTAGTCACTAGTCCCGCCAAACAATACAGATATCTTTAATTAGCTCAACTTGGCAACAGTGGTTCTATTAACACAGTCACACGCAGTTTTGACTGTGGGTGAAGTTTTTTTTGTACTAGCTTATACCGATTTTCTCTGCTCAACGTTATTGTTATATACTCGTAGTCTCCGTTCATCTCGTACTAATAATTAACGGAACCCCGGATAAACTTCTAAACGTTTAATTGGTTTGTCCGTTTTTCTTGAGAGTAGCACCGAGAAGGGTCTATAGCGTCAAAGTGTTTTTACCCACATGTGGTAAGCTGGTTGATTAACTTGTTTTGAGAAGAAAAATCGAGCATTCTGGTAAAAGGCGAAACCTTTTGCAACAAAGTGATTTGCAGATTGCATAGGCTGCTTATATAGAAAGAAATTTACTCGCTAAGCTTCTATACTCCAATAGTAATAGAAAGGCAGTGGTACATTACCTAATGTGCGTGTCTATATCCAACTGTCACTCGAGGTATCTGTATAGTGCTACAGCTACCAAGCGAGTCATTGCTCTTGGTAATAGACTACCTAGATCACGTAAAATTCATTTGCCACCTCTTGAATCAGTAAGCAACGCCATCTTCAAGTTTCGAGATACTCTCGACGATCTTCTACTATTTGAGGTCTGAGATTTATGGTCTTTGAAGTGCAAGGCTAATCTTTATCGCGGACATAACTGACTTTCTCATACAGTGTCAGTCTAGTATATATGTGTTCTAATCTTTCTTTCAAGTTTAACAATATCGACACTCTGACTGACCGTCTAGACCGTCTAGATATAGCTGTAATGGAAACACACACACAACACACAGTAAATTATCTTCTATGAGCTAGGCGTATCTATCTGAATCCTTGAAAAAGGTCGCCTTTTTACAGATTGCGATTTTTCTTCAATGCATAGCTATCAACACATCTGCACATGTGGTTTAAAACACTTATGACTTATACCCCTTTCAGTACACCAAAAAACGGACCAAACAATGAAAACGTATATAGAAAGTTTTCCGGGTTCCATTATTTATTATTTCGGAAACGGAGAACCAGTAATCAACAAAAGTTGAGCATAAAAAATATGCTATTAAAAATTACAAAAAAAAAAATCCCCCCAAAAACTTAAAAAACACTTTCACTTTTTTATTTTACTTTCAGTTGCAAAATTTAAAATGCTTTTTTGTTTTGGGGGGTCTTTGTGGAAAAAGTGACAACCAAAGGGGGTGCAGGGCTGCAGGGGCTTTTTAAAAATTTTCTCCTAGAATATGTGTAATGTCTAGAAAAGTCGGGGTGTAGAACAAAAATATACCCAACAGCGCCGAACCCTAGTGCGTTTTGGTTCAGTTTTTTACTTTTTTTTTTCCTTTTAAAATTTTGAGGCCCTTTTGCAACAAACAGAATGTTTTCTTTTAAAAAAATTTTATGTATATTTTTCGGGTTTAAATTATGTTATCTACTAAAAATTTAAATCAGATTCGATA
>JAXGGA010025409.1:0-10664 GCA_038373865.1 Uloborus plumipes | reverse complement strand
CCTTCGTGTATGTGCTTTTTTTGGGAAATTTTTTTAAAATTTTTGGGAAATTTTTGGGTTTTAAACATATTTTTATTACCCCGGTGTACCCTTTATAAGGCTCTTACGCCAAAGAAACAATTAAGTGAAAATCACTTGACTATTCCTGCGTTCGTCTAATCATTTTAAATTTTGAACCTTTAATGTGTCTTGTTTCGAAATGTTTTTGAAAGTTTAGAAGTTTTTATGTGCATTGCATTTTAGATAATTTTATTTCTGACATATCTTTATTTTTAACATAAAAACATAGTTTGGCGCAGTATAGCCTACTAAGGCTCTTGCGCCAATAAACAAAAAACAACCAACCAACCAACCAACCAACCTTGTAAGCGTATTCTTCGATATGGAAAAGGCATACGACCGTACCTGGAGATATGGGATCCTCAAAACCATACATGAATATGGATTGCGAGAAAATCTACTCACTTTTATCTCCAACTTTCTCAAGCATCGATCTTTTCGTGTACGTGTCAAATCTGCCATGTCGGATACCTTCATTCAAGAGGAAGGTGTACCCCAAGGAAGTGTGCTGAGCGTAACACTTTTTCTAATAGCCGTTAATAATTTACTTGAACAACTGCCTCCTGCTGTAAAGGGTACCATGTTCGTTGACGATTTTCAGATGACTTTTGCGTCATCGAGCATGAGTATAATTGAAAGACAATTACAAATAGCAATCAACAAAATTTATCTATGGGCAGAGGAGAATTCCTTTCCATTTTCCCCGCAAAAAACATTCTGCATACATTTTTGTCGTAAAAGAGGTCTCCACCCAGACCCAAGCCTACACATCAATAACTTTCCAATTGCTGTTAAAGATCAAGGAAAATTTCTTGGTCTAACCCTTGACAATAAACTTAAATTTATACCGCACATACAAAACTTGAAAAAGAAATGTGTCTTAAAATTGAATATTCTCAAAGTCTTAGCTAACACTTCTTGGGGTGCCGATACAGAGTCCATGTTATCAATCTATCGGGCCCTAGTACGCTCAAAACTTGATTACGGTTGTCAAATTTATGGCTCAGCTCCCAAAAGCTATCTGAAAGCCCTGGATGCGGTGCATAATCAGGCCTTGCTCATCTGAACGGGTGCCTTCAGAACGTCGCCTATCAATAGCCTTCAGATATTAGCTCACGAACCTTCACTGTATAATAGACGACTAAAGCTTTCTCTCAACTTTTATTTCAAAATTAAACAAAATACGAACCACCCCTTACATTAACATATTTTCCATCCATCCAATACAGTTTTTTTTTTGCGTCGTACATCGGTCACCCCAACGTTTGGGATCCGAATGCGAGAAGCACTTAAATCCCTGCAAATTTCAGATTTAGATACTTACAACATCCCAGAACTTATAGAACCATGGTCCGAACATAATATTTCAGTTCTTTATGAGTTTGATAAATTCAAAAAAGACACCGTAGCCAATTCAGTTTACCAACAAATATACTGTGAAATAAAAGAAAAATATTCTACATAAAAAAGAAATCTTCACTGACGGGTCAAAATCAAACGATCACGTCGATTTTGCGGCAGTAATCAATGGTCTAACTGTCTCACAACAATTAAATACGTTTTGTTCAGTTTTCACCTCAGAAATAAAAGCTATAGTCACATCTCTGCAAACAATATCCCAATCACAGCACAAAAAATGGTTAATATACACACTCAAAAAGTTCAATAGATACCATTAAAAACTGCAACAACAACAGTCATCCCTTGGTTATTCAATCGTTTCAGCTATACAATTGTCTAAAATTAAACAATTTTGAGGTACTTTTATGTTGGATTCCTGGTCATGTGAGAATTTCTGGCAATGAGGTAGCCGATGCCGCTACCAAGGCTGCAAGTACACATATCGAAGATTTTGTACCCTTTGAAGATATTAAAAAATGCATTGCAGACAGTCTGAACAACTCATGGCAGCGTGACTGGAATGGAGAAATGCATAACAAACTGCACTCCATTCAACCCTTCATAAATGGTTTCAAACACTTACATTATAAAAGAAGAGAACAAGTCATAATAGCACGTCTACGCATCGGCCATACAAGACTGACTCATAAATACCTTCTTTGCCAAGAAACAGTACCTATATGTAATAATTGTAATGTCAATCAGACAGTGTTACATATTTTATGTAACTGCCCAAATTTTAATCATATACGTTTTAAATATTTTAACCATTTTAATCCGTCTTTAAAGGAGTTGCTGGGAGACTTACCCCACCCCAAATTGTACTCCTTCCTACAGGAGATTGATTTCTCCTTTTTAATTTAGTATATGTTTCGTGTCTGTACTTGTTTCGTAATTTTCTGTATGTTACTTTTAAATATTTGACTTAATGAAGTACCATGTACTGTTTTTTCCATGCTTTTAAATACAACATTTCACTTAAGTGTATGTTTCGATTTTATATTTTCTCATGCATTTTTAATCCTTTTCCTGTTTATATATTCATTTTGGTCACAATTTAAACAACAGTAATTAAACAATTGTTTGGCGCAGCATAGCCCGTAGGGGCTCTTACGCCAGTAAAAACTAATCAACCAACCAACCAACCAACCATCCTGAGGCAGGTGGAACTTGGAGAGGAGACGTCCGCAACAGCAGCGAGCAGAAAAGCTGGCGTCAAAGGTAGTATCCGTCACAGGCAGGGGACCCGGAATCCTTCAGAAGTCAGCTCTTGCCATTTCCGGGTTGCTTTGAAGAGGTGATGAGCAGATTGCAGCAGCAGGAATCCTTTAGAAGTCAGCTCTTGCCATTTCCGGGTTGCTTTGATGAGGAGTTGAGCAGATTGCAGCAGCAGGAATCCTTCAGAAGTCAGCTCTTGCCATTTCCGTGTTGCTTTGATGAGGTGATGAGCAGATTGCAGCAGCAAGAACAAGGCAGCAGGAACGATGAGCCTTCAACGTCTAAAGCAGAAGCAACTAAGCAGCAAAAGCGATGATCTCTTAAAAACTCATGATAAAACTTCCATTAAGTTAAAAATATGCATGCGTAAAAATTTTTAAATCAGCGTGTATAAACAGATTTTTTTAATTTAATAATCAAAAGGTGTTTACATAAAGTGGCATACGCAGATGCAAAATAGGAGACATTGGCTATTACATTTGTGTATGAGTATGAATGGTATTTACAAATCAAGTGAAAAGGTATTTACAAAACAAGTGAAGAAGAAGTATTTACATTAAGATTACAGCAGGATGAATTAACGTTGAGAGTCCAATAAATAGAAAAAAGTCCAACGCTCACAAATGTTCAAATGGAGTCCGGGAAAAGTCCGAATTGCACGAAAAGTTCAGGAGCTGCAGACGAAGGTTATGTTACCAGAGCGCTGGCAACGTCACTGTTCGCATACTGGCGTTCTCCAGTCAAGTGCTCCATGTAAATAAAACGACTCCATCGGATAGTGTCACTGATGCATAGCTTCCTGAAGAGGTTGAGATATTTCTTGGACATGAATTTCCGGAGGAATTTATCATTTTCCGGATCCCAAGACCCAAGCGCACCAACCACAATGGGGACTACAGAAACAGAAGAGTAGGTCCCCTTAAGGGGCTCAAGCAAGGAGGCATATTTGGAGATTTTCTCCTCCCTGGCAGCTTGGAAAGCCTCCGGGCGGTTGTCAAAGGGAACAGAGACATCAACTTCGAATAATGATGTTCCCTTCGAGATGATGGCATCGGGCAGCAGGCTGCTGCAGTCGACGACTTGTTGGTTAATGGTGTGGACTTTCCCGGAGTACCTTGCGGCGTTAACTACAAGTTTTAAAATGGCATTGTGGCGTAGTTGGTGCCCATGGCTCCTAGGGCGGCAGTGGCAAAGCACATGCGGGAGCGTTTCTGCCTGATAGTTGCAACTTCTGCAGTTCTTAGCCCCAGTAGCCCACCGCTTGCAGGCGTTGAGGGGAACAAGGTTTAGGCGCGCTCTGTGGATGAATGGCCAGTCGGCGAATCTTGTGTACTCGCCATTATAGAAGAAGTGGCAACTGGCTTTCTCCTCGGAGACGCACTCTAACACCTTTCCTTGGTTCCTCTTGGTAGTGAGGATTTCCGCTTTCCTGCAACGGAGCGCTTCCCGGAACTTCTTGCACAGGGTCCTCCTTCCAGACGGATGAATGGTCACTTCTCCGAGGGTGACATCGGGGGAAAGGTCATCGAACTCCCAACGAGCTTGCAGACGTCTGGTTGCTGCACGTGCTGCTGTCCAGATGTTGGCTCCCTCGCTGCCTCTCGTGGCAAAGTCACCCTCCACACATCCGGAGAGGAACTGGCTGCGATGGGATGCGTCGGGGCTCCGGCGGAGTCGTTTCCGGATGACGTAGTCAAGGTGCTCGGCAGCGAGACCCCGGACCACTGGATAATTAGAGGTGAGAAGCTTGAAGGCTGTGTCGATCCGGAATAGGTCCGAGTCATCTGCCGCCTGTGGAATTCCGAAGCACCCCATCTTCCGCGTCCCGTATAGGTGTTCATTGGATGCCTCAAGTGGGAGATTCAGCGTCGCTTTGACCTCGCGCCGGACCATGTCGTCTACCTTCTTCCAAACACTTTTCGGAAACTGGTTGGTACGCATTGCGAACTGAAGCGCCGGGAAGAAGAAAGATCTTAAGGCATCCAACCTTTGCCATGGGGCCAGCTTGGAGCTCAGGATTTTCATTCCTGTTTCCCGGATGTCGTCCAGATCCGAAAAGACTGGAACGATGGAGAACCCCACCGGCTTTCCGAGGAACTTGTAGTGATCCCCGTCATTCAGGTGGGGGATTGGCTCCCCATTGAGGTGGAAGCAGGAGGCTCTTGACCCAACCGGAGTGATATCAGAGATATGCAGCGTCGCCGACTTTCTGGCGTTGAACTCGAGGCTGAGTCTTGAAAGGTCCGCAAAGAGGCTGTATAGCATGAACTGTAGCTCCTCAGGGCTGTTGGCCAGGAGCACCAGGTCATCAGCAAACGCTAGAACCCAATGTTGGGGGTGGTCACCTTGTATACGACGCAGGGCGGGATCGATCGCCTGGTTGAGTAGGAATCCGCTGAGCGGAAAGCCTTGCTTGACTCCCGCACGGCACGGAATTTCGTTAGTGGCGCCGTCTCCGGACAGGATGACCGCGGTGGTGCCACTGTAAAGGTCAGCGACCATCTCCGTGGCAGTCGTTCCTGCTCTGGCAGCTTGCAGGGCTTGGAGAATGGCACCCTGTGAGACCGATCCGAAGGCGTTTGACAAGTCGAGCCATGCCAGACAGATGTCATACTTGTTGTGCGGGCATGTTCAATTCGTTGTTGAAGAATTAAGTTGTGCTCTAGCACACCATCAAATGGGGTAAACCCCTTTTGGTTCGGGGAGAGGACGTCGTTCCTGTCAACCCAGTGGGAGAACCTTGTCGCAAGGCACTTCATCATCAGCTTGTATACGGTGCAGGAAAGGGCGATGGGTCTCCAGTTCCGGATGTCGGCAGGGTCATCTCCCTTCGGGACAAGGAGCGTCTTTGAAACTTTCCACCTGGAGGGGATTCTTCTCAACCGGATACAAGCGTTAAAGAGGGCCGTGATCGATAGGCACTCCGGGTCAGCGTCTTTCAGGTGTCTATAAGTGACCCCATCGGGTCCAGGGGCAGAGTTCTCCGCTGTTCTTAGTGCACGTGAGACCTCAGCACAGGAAAAGGGCATCGCAAGGGGGTCGTCTTCTTCCTGCTCAGATTCGGGGTAAAATACTGGGTCGAAGTCCTTGCTATCCCATATGTTGCCGAAGTTCTCCTCTACCAGCGCAGTGTCAATATCGCATCGGGTCGGGCAATCTTCCGTCAGAAGTCGGATGGCTCTTCTTCTGTTTGTGCGGTAGATGCGTTGGATGGTGGCAGGGTCGGCTGCGTTGATACTCCGGGGACGGGATGTCTCATTAATTTCCTTCTGCCTAATTTTGAAGTGGCTCTGTATGCAGGCCAAGATTTCGGCATCCAAGTCCTCGAGGGCCTCAAACTCGGCTTCTCCTGCTGCGTCCCGCGCTACCTGGATGAGACGTTCACGGAAGGCGGCAAGGATTGGTGGCTGGTCTCCGCTAGCGTCTTGTTGCTCCGGCGGCTCATGATGGGCAATAGGACCCCCTGCAGGGTTTTCCTCCTAAATCGGTAGGTCTCCAGCCGTTGGTGCATTGGTCTCCAGACAATCAGAGAGCTGCAGTGAGAGGGAGCTGGTGGTGTGTCTAGGAGACAGGGACGGGCTGATGACTGACGGCATATTGGTTCCGCGCGCTGGGGGCACTCGCTGTGAGGTATCTGGGTGTTCGTCTGGAAGGGGTCTCTTTCCTCCACCTTTCCCTTTTGGTTTTCCACTTCTTCCTCCACTCTTCCCTTTTCCATTTGGTTTACCGCCGATTCTCGGAGTCTTACTCGCCCCAATGCTCCGGCCAGGATTGTCGCCGCCAGCATGTGTCGGCTCGTGGTGGGCCTCCTCGACGTGCCCCCCCCCCCGTTGTCCGTTTACCTTGTCGTGGTGGGGGGGGCTTGCGGTGTGGTGAGTTCGGGGCGAGCTCTTGGGCGGAGTCGTGACCCCCAGTTACTCAAACAGAATATCGGCGGGAAGAGATTTGTTTCTCCTTCCTTCCCTCACCACACTTACCAAATTTCGGAACAAAAACCCAAGCCAAGGTGTGTCAACCGTGCCGATGGCTGCGTGGTACCGGGGCCAAGCGGTATCTCTTACGGGAGGCTTCAGGGCTAGCTGGCGAACCCTATCGTATGCAGCCTTACCCCTGTGTATGGGGGCTACGCTGGGGCTCGACCCCGTTTTTTCCCCCCAGTTCTCCGGTCCATTTATGGATACTAATGAAAAAAAAACTCTTCTCCCCCTTGCGGGGAGCGTCAGAACGAATTGTCAGTTATCAAAGCAAAATTTTTCATCATAAAAAGAAATGAAAACCTAACTTTCACGCAGGTATCACCTTTTGTCATAAATAAAGCTCTTCTACATCATATAGGAGAGTTTCAATCTGTCAAAAAATTAAGAACTGGCGAACTACTCGTAGAAATTAAGAATCCAAAACAGGTAAAACCTCTTCTCTCTATGAAACAAATAGGATCATATTTATGTACCGTCACAACTCACAAAACACTCAATTTTTCCAAAGGAATTATATCGGAGCCTGACCTTCTCTTTACATCCGAGAAGGAAATATTAGATAACATGGAGGATCAACACGTTACTGCGGTAAAAAGGATTACGATCAAGCGTAATGGTGAATTGGCAAATACTAAACACGTTATTCTGACATTTAGTACACCAGTCCTCCCCGCACGCGTAAAAGCTGGATATCTCTCTTGTCCAGTTAGACCATTTATCCCAAATCCGCTCCGGTGTTTTAAATGCCAGCGGTTTGGACACTAAGATTGCGTGTCGTGGTTCAATCACATGTGCTAGATGTGCTGAACCCGGACACGAAAGCAATGAATGCTCGAGAGAATTTAAATGCGTCAACTGTAAGGGAGATCATCCTTCTTATTCGAGAAAATGCTCCAAATGGCTCCTTGAAAAAGAGATACAAGTTATCAAAACTACACAGAATATTTCATACCCAGAAGCCAGAAAAATTGTCGATTCCCGAACACCCACGGCCGGAATTTCCTATTCTGCTGCTGTCAAAAAAGTTCTCAAAACCTCAAGCACCCAAACAGATGCACAAACAGGGACTGATAATAAGCCAGTTATCACACCCAAACAACAAAATAAACATCCTATTTATAATTTACCTAATTCATCTAAAACGGCAAATGTTCAACGAAATACTTCGAAATCACCTCAAAAAAATGCTGACGAAAACATAATGCAAACAGCACAAAAAGAGAGTGCGGGTACTGCAGATAAATTTCCTTTAAATAAATCAAATGAACAGAACCAAAAGAAGACTGCTGAAAAAAAGAAACTGATAAAATCGCGTGCTAAAATTGGGGTTTCCTCTAAACAGAGGCCCCCGAATTTCTATGGTTTTAAAAAAGAGGACTTTTTGTACACTAACAAGAAAACAAAACTAGTTAAATCTGCTCTTGAGGAATTAGTTTCTCCTCATAAAGAAGTCAATGATATTGAGTTTGAAGAACTTCCGCCATCCGATGACGAAGGGTGGACGGACGCCACTGCGCCATGATTCGCTCCTTCTTCTGGCCGTTTTTCTCTTCCCTTTTCTTCATGGCCCTGAGCATCTTATCTTGGAATTGTCAGAGTTACTCGCGTAATGTCTCGGACATTAAAGATCTTGTCGAAATTCACCAACCGGCCATTTTCTGTCTGCAAGAGACATTCTTGTCACCTACTGACCGACCGAGGTTGAAAGGTTTTGAAATGTACCGCAAGGACTGCTTGACAGGAGACCGTCGTTGTGGTGGAGTGGCGATGCTAATCTCCACTGATTACGCATCTAGCCAGCTCAATATCAACACGTCCCTCCAAGCAGTAGCTGCGCGTGTTCACCTTCACTCGCTAGTCACAGTCTGTTCGGTGTATATTCCACCCTCTTACGATTTGAGAAGCGTGGAATTGCAGACATTAATAGATCAACTCCCACCCCCATTCTTCATCTTGGGGGATTTCAATGGCCACAATCCTCTCTGGGGGAGTCCGGACACAAACAGCAGAGGATTGATAATAGAAAATATTATTGGTGACAACGATCTATGCTTTCTTAACAACGGTGAACATACATATTTCCATCTTCCAACGCAAACTTACCATGTCATCGATTTGTCAATATGCTCACCTTCGCTTCTGCCACACTGGGATTTCGAGGTGAAAGGTGGTCTCTACACCAGTGGCCACTTTCCGATCAAGTTAACATATGCTGGACGCTGCAGCTACAATGAGCAGCAGCAAGCCCGTTATCGCCTTGATCGAGCTGATTGGGCAGCATTTACCCAGTTGGCAGAAATAACTTTGGAAGTAGTGAATGCTTCTGACATCGATATAGCCGTAAGCCGAGTAACCGACATTATCTTGCATGCAGCGAAAGTTGCTATACCAAGAACCACCAAGAGGAGGATAAAATTTCCGAAGCCTTGGTGGAACTCCGATTGCCAGGCAGCCTTTAAAAAACAGAAAAAAGCATGGGACACATTTCGTCGATATCCGACCACACAAAATCTTGTGGCACTCAAACGAACTCGTGCTGAAGCTCGAAGGATTCGGCGAAAAAGCCAACGGGACTCTTGGCAAACATACGTCAGCACAATAACGACGTCCACCCCATCCAAGACCGTTTGGGGCAAAATTAAAAAAATCGTTGGCAATTATCAAACATCTTGTGCTCCCATACTTGAGAGAAATGGTCAAATAATATCTGAATTCAAACAGGTGGCTGACTGCATGGGGACACATTTGTCAGATGTCTCCAAACCAGACAATTATAGTTCAAAGTTTTTACTTGTTAAATCACGTAAGGAGACAAAAATCCTTAATTTTAATATAAACATTTTAGAATCATATAATACGGATTTTACATTTAAAGAACTTCTTATTGCTTTGCAAAAAACCCGCAATACTTCACCTGGTCCTGACGAAATCCACAACCGAATGCTGAAAAATTTGAGTAAAGCATCTTTAGAAAATATACTACATCTTTTTAATAGAATATGGACTGAACAACGTTTTCCGACAATCTGGACTCAAGCCACAATAATACCGTTACTGAAACCAAATAAACCACCCAATCAACCTGAAAGTTATAGACCTATAGCACTTACTAGTTGCCTCTGTAAATTGATGGAGCGAATGGTTAACGCACGACTAATTTTCATTCTTGAGTCAAATCACCTACTATCTTCTTTTCAAAGTGGATTCCGGCGCGGCAGAAGCACAATTGACAACTTGCTGCTTCTTGAAACATCTATCAGAGAAGCATTTCTTAGACGTAAACATCTTGTAAGCGTATTCTTTGACATTGAAAAGGCATATGACCGTAATTGGAGATATGGGATCCTCAAAACTCTTCACGAGTATGGTTTGCGAGGTAACCTGCCCATCTTTATCTCCAATTTTCTCAAACATCAACTTTTCGTGTACGCGTCAAGTCTAATCTGTCAGACACCTTCATCCAAGAAGAAGGTGTGCCCCAAGGAAGTGTATTGAGCGTAACTCTTTTCGTAATTGCAATTAATGGCTTAATCGAACAACTGCCCCCTGCCGTCAAGGGTACTATGTTCGTAGACGATTTTCAAATCTCCTTCTCGTCGTCGAACATGAGTATCATTGAAAGGCAGCTTCAAATAGCCATGCCCCCCCGTTGTCCGTTTACCTTGTCGTGGTGGGGGGGGGGGCTTGCGGTGTGGTGAGTTCGGGGCGAGCTCTTGGGCGGAGTCGTGACCCCCAGTTGCTCAAACAGAATATCGGCGGGAAGGGATTTGTTTCTCCTTCCTTCCCTCATCACACTTACCAAATTTCGGAACAAAAACCCAAGCCAAGGTGTGTCAACCGTGCCGATGGCTGCGTGGTACCGGGGCTAAGCGGTATCATTTACGGGAGGCTTCAGGGCTAGCTGGCGAACCCTGTCGTATGCAGCCTTACCCCTGTGTAGGGGGGCTACGCAGGGGCTCGACCCCGTTTTTTTCCCCCCAGTTCTCCGGTCCGATTATGGCTACAACA
>JAXGGA010025408.1:0-10667 GCA_038373865.1 Uloborus plumipes | reverse complement strand
AAATTGCGCATGCGTAGGTTATTTTTAGACACTGATTCATACATTTTTGCTAATTCTCACAGCTGAAACGGCAGGTGTGAATTTAAACCAGGTGCAAATTAAAATTTTGATGACGTGTTTCTATAAGAAAAAATATATTTATTATTGCTGCAAGTTTACATAGAACGTATTCAATCTGGGTATAGGAATCGACACTACAAGATCAATCCGGCAGCAAAAAGACTTATCAGAATGTAAAAAAAATTCACACACGTTAGTTTGGGACCACGATGCACCTTTTTAATCCTGTGCCCCTTAACATTTCGAAAAAAAATGAAAATGACCCACCCTACTGTACACCTTTGAGAACCCAGTCCAACCCTGTCAATATGAGGCATGTTGTCAATTTATTGAGTGCATGCAAGGCAAAGTGAAATAGTTCATCTTGTTTACTTATTCATTTGATTTGTTTATTAAATCATTACCTATTCATTCATTCATTAAGGCATTTACATTCTATCATTCATTAATTCATTTATTCACTTTTTTACTCATTCTTTATTTTTTCTCATACACAGGGTATCTGCTCTAAATCTGGATTTTTCAAATGTATGACTTTCAATGACTTTTGCCAACAATTTCCCATGACTAGCGATGGTTACTATTTCATTCGAGAATGCCATCAAAATAATATATAAATATCAATAGAGAGTATAAAGCAGTGTAACTATGTTTTTGGAAAATATTCTTTTTATCTCAGTTTTGCAAATAAATCTAAATTAAAGATGAAAAAAGAATTTAACTAAATATATATGAAAAACAGATATTGTGCAATAATTAATTGATAGAAAAAAATGAGTACGAGGATTAAGAACATTTAAAATCCAAAATAGCTTATTATTTCCCAAAACTGTAGTATGAAATTATGTAACACCTTAAACAGAAAAAAAGGCATAAATTTCAAAATACTAAAAACCAGAGTCATCATTGCTAAAGATAGTTAACAAAATATTTCAAAATATTATGTAAAACTGCTGTTGAGTCTTGATTTACATAATAAGTGCAAACTAGTTTCAGAATTTTATATACGTAAGCACATTAACTTTTAATATGTGTCCCAACTGAAACTGCAAATATTTATATATGAAACTTCAACTATGCTTAATTTAAAAATATGAAATTTACAAAAGTGTTTAACACGTTAAATGACATAGTAATCCCTGAGGACTAACCTTCGACTTTCCTCACAGGCCACACAGATCTTTAGGTACTGGTGACAGACTTTTTGCTCTTGTTTTGTCTGAACTCCTGTCAGTTCTATCAATGAGCAGCTCAGAAAGACCCACTTGATTAAAGTGGCATGAACAGAAAGATATGCAAAATCGACAAGATGTTTAACGTGTTAAAGTTAGACAATCATAACATAAAATATAAAGTATCTGCACAAGCAACTCAAAACTATCTACAAGCAAGAAAAACAATATACAGCTTATCGATAAAATATTTAGTAAAGTAATACTTTTTGCTTTCATTCATGTATCCATAAAAGCAAGGTGAACTTCTTTCATTAACTTGTCTGCGAAATTTGAAAATAATAAATGCTTAATATTGACAATAATTAATGATAACGGATGATACATTTTTTTCAGCTAATTACCACCACAGCAGTAAATGTATCAGCACATGATGCAAGCGAGCGAGTCTGTATTATATAGCTATGGACATAATCAAAGATATGCAAACGAGAATCCACTAATTTAAAAGCCAATGAGAATATTGAAAATATTTATTAAATTTAAGCAAAATAAATCTAACACATAACAGCTATCAGATCAAAAGGCACATTAGAACACATTCTGAAGCTATGCGTACACAAAACTGGCATATATTCAGATTTTTTTTGCTTCATCAAATGATTCCAAAATGTGATCAGCAACTACATCAATGCCCTTACTATGTCTAGCTTCAGTAAACACTGTTGGACCTCCTTGTCTCATCATTAGTGCTTCTCTCATCATAACCTGCATTAAAAATTACTTTGATTACAAAAAAAAAAATTAAAATTTACACATGAACAAATTTTTTTCTTTCAATAAAAATATCAAAATTTACATTTCTATGATCTTGTCCCTTTAAACAAAAATAGATGTGTAATGACATTAAAGATAATGCCCTACAGAATATTCATACTATTTTACAGCTTAATCATGTAGGGGTGAGATCGAATTGCTAGTAATATAAGGATCTTTATTTGTATATGTGTAATACTAATAACATTTTCTCAAATAGAAATAAGTAAGATTTGTTTAACATGGAATATTATGTTTCAAAGGGGAATCTTTTTAAACAAAAGTAAAAAAAATAATAACAAATAAATCAGCATTTAAAAATATAACAAGTTATGTTTTGACTGCATATTTATAATTTATTTTACGTCCTTTGAGTTGAAAAACAAAGTACATTTAAAAGCATAACAAGACATTCAATTCTTCAGCTTACATTGATTGTGCTGCATTAATTAAAAATAATAATAACTTTATACAACAAGCAGTACTAGATTTAATGGAATTAATTCAGTATGTCTAAGGTGAAAATTGTACACCACTTAATGAATGAACTTACAGCAACAGCTTTGTATACAGTATACAGCTATATACAATTTGCTTACTAATTATTAGGTTGGTGCGTATGAAATGTCGGATTCTTAAGTGATTGTATAAAACTGCATATCTTTCTTCAAAAGCTGTTTATTCAATCAAAGTATGCTCCATTCGCTTCAATACACTTCTCCCAACGAGATTTTAAAGCGTAGATGCCTGTCTTAAAAAAATTTTGGTCTTTAGAATTAATAAACTCTGATATCGAGTTTTTTAGACTGTCTTCATTTTCATAGTGTTTGCCCCTTAAAAACAGCTCTAAATGCTTGAAAAAATGAAAATCGGTCGGCGAGAGATCCGATGAATATGGTGGATGCTGCAAAACTTCATATTCCAGTTCGTTCAGTTTCGCAATTGTTTTGTGTGTCGGCAGAATTCATATCGGCAATAAACTCAGAAGAAATAACAAAAGGGAAGACCTTCGAGAAAACCTATTTTGCTGAAATGAGTCTCTGGCAATGGACAATACGACTATGAATGAGGTTATGCCAAAGACAAAAGTATAACGAAAACAGGGAGACAAACGTCCGCATGTAAAGAGAATCCGACATTTCATACGCACCAACCTAATATAATGCCAATATTTCTTCTTCTCTCAATTAGTCTATAGATTTAAAACGCATTCTTTATGTTCCATAACCATTTTTCGAAACTGATTTTTATGAGCTGCTTGTTAATTTGCTATTTGCTGAGCCTCTATAAAAACAAAAATCTCATTTCATTGTATGTCTTCTTGTAATTGACTAAGTATCTTCCTGATTATTTATTTTATTTATTTTTATTTATTTATTTTTTTTTCACAGCCAAAGACCTACAAGAGTTTCTATGACCACTTTAAGAAAACACGTATTGGATAATAAAGAAACACAGAATGAAAAGAGGGAGATATAATTTTTTTTTCCACTTCTACAATGACTACAAATAACAAATTAACAAACGGGAAACTCAAATTAGAGGGAAAAGAAATGTTTTTAACAAGTAAATTATATTTACCAAATGTCCCAAATTAAAATTGACCTACAGTGAACTCTCACTTATACGCTGCCTCATTTATGCGCCTTTTTCACTTGAAGGACGATTTTAAATGGTCCCAGCACATTCCATAGCAAAGTAATGATAGTATCATTCGTTTTTGCGTCTCTCTAAAGATAAATATTTCACTTATGTGCCGAATTTTCTCTAAAATGTAAAAAATTTAATTTATTTTCTTTAAAAAATAAGCATTTCTCTTCACTTTCCTCTTAAATCTTTCGCCTTTATTGCTCACAAAGGCATTTTTTCCTCATGAACTAGAGTTTGGATAGGGACAATTATCCGTTATGCATCGTTTCAGAAGGAACAGTTTGTAATTAGTTATGCTACAATTTTTGTTTTCTCTTTATCGTTGTAGTTACGTTACAGTAATTGATAAACCGTAGTAATATGTCCCTTTTCTATAGAAACGGTTCTTATTCATTGTCTCAAGAGAACCTATGTTGCGTTTTAGCCATGTTAATAAATAGGCTTGTTCACTTATGCGCCTTTTGCTATTGGTCCCTTGGGCCAGCGCATAAGTGAGAGTTCACTGTGAATGTTTTAAAATGAACTTTTCAAAAGAATTTCATGAAACTAGTTTTTCATATAGTCAGAGCTATTGCTGTAGGGGGACGCCCTTCCCTTAAGTGTGCTTTGTTTATGCAAAAATAATACAAATTTAATGCATGCTCGTTTCAAAACTTTTTTTTTTGAAAAATGTCTGCTTTTTGAATTAAAGATGGCCAAGTAATCAAAATTTTAAACTGATCTTCTTTTGTCCTAGGACAAACCTGTCGACCATGTCCCATACTCTATTAGCCCTTTGGATCCGGGCTGTTCAAATAGAATTTTTTCTTTCGACCCAGGTAAGTACGACAGTTGAACCACAGATTTCTTTTCCATTGAAAAGAGAAGGTATAAACTGTCGTACCAAACGTATGAAACCTTGAAAAAATCCCCGGCTCCAAAGGGTTTGAGTGAAAATTTCAACCCCGTCCTCAAAAGAAAAAAGTCTTATGGTACAACATGTGTACTGCCCGGTTCCTATATGTTAAACTAAGTGTTCCCTGAAACGTTCTTTTACAACTACGGTGCCTGCACACAATAAAATATCTTTTCTAGCACTTAAATATGGCTTTACAATAAACAAAAGTTATGGAAATACATTACGTCAAGATCAGCTCCTACAGCTTCAGCTAAATCTGTTTTATTTATAACTAACAAATCACTTTCTGTGATTCCAGGACCTCCTTTGCGGGGAATTTTGTCACCTCCTACAAAAATAAAAAGTTTAAAATTTCAATTACAGCACATTTATGAATTAGTACTGCATTTTTAGTTTCCAAAAACATGAAACGCTTATCTTTTTAAAACCGATCAAAATCTTAACTACAAATATGAATTAACAATAGAAGTTATAAACATGAATCTGAATTTATAATTCAAGTACAAATTCATTTCTAAATTACAAATACTTTAAAATCTCATTACAACAAATACCAACACAAAAAAAATGTCGGCAATACAGAAATAAATGTTCAGTTCTCTTTATAATTGCAATTAGTACAACATTTAAAGAAAATATTGCTTTAATGAAATTGTAATTTCTCAAAAATCCGTAACAATGAAATAATTTGATCTGGCAAAAATGTTAATTATACTTTATTGAAATTTAGGGGAAGGGAGTATAAAGATCAAATGGTAACCTTTAAAAGATTTTTTAACGGCAGATGACAAGGTCTTAACTTAATATACATTAACAGAAACAGATATTTTCGATGATCATAGTTTAGAAAACAACACAAAAAGTTCTAAAGATTCAGAAAATGAGGTCAATAAATATGTTCTGAAAGTTAAATTAGCTTAGCAAGTTTCCAAGCAATGCACAATTTTATTTCTACAGTGCCAAAAGGAATCACCATATGAAGTTTTTCTCATAGAAATCAGGTACATAACTTCTGATTGCTTGCAGCTTCAAACTGACTTGAACGACAAAAAAGTCAAATTTTATGCAAAGGATATACATTTTATGACGAAAAAACAGCAAAATACATACATTGTTATATTAGGTTTTGAAAATCAGGAGGGGAGGACAATAGACCTGATCCCTGTGACAGAAACACTGCCACACAGAGACATTGTTGCAGACAGTGAAACCCTCTTACAGGCAGTTTTTGACTGCACTATTAAAGCAAAGCTTTAAAAGACGTCTTCTAAAACTTTTAAATACAACAAAAGTTGTTAACATTATAAATAAAAATGTATGATGCTCACAACTATTTAGATAAAATGCTAAAGCATAATTAGTGTTAAATGGGTATTATTGATTTAAAGTGTTACTAATTAATTAAAATTCCATGTAAAATTTGCAGAAAGATAAAGAAATTCTCAAAGCTTGTTGCAGACAGCTACAAAACTTTCTGCCACTGGAGACCTGGTTAAGCAAACGTTGGGAGTGCCCCTCCTTCATTTTCAACTGAATATGTTTCTGGTAACGTTATTAACACTAAGACACTGTCAGTTAAATTGTCTTTAACTGTGAATGGAAAAAAAATCCTAAACAAAAAAGGGAAAACGGAATATTTCACAGCCAGAAACTTCAAGGAAAACAATAAGTTTACTTCAAAGGCATTTTTTAGGAAAGGAAGGGGGGGAAATGGCAGATTTTTGTAAAAACATTTTTGCGAATGTACCAATTTTGCCAGTATGATTCTAGTGCAGGTACTAATAAATAGCAGGAAAAACAAAAAGTACTAAGCCCTGGTTTATCCCAATAAAGGTTGAGTTGAGCATAAAAAAAGTTGAAACAGCCAAATTGCATACTTCTTACATGCAGTGAGTAAAAGTTGACAAGAATGGATATGAACAGAGTAGTTAATTTTAATTGTTAAAACCAGAAAAATAGCATTAAAATTATTGTTTTTTCAGTTTAACAAGCTTTTATCATGAACTATACAAAATATTCAAAATTCGTACAGAATGAACAATCTCAAACATAATCGTACTATGTAACCAAAATGTGCACATTGTATGGGAAAATCATACAAGGTGGTAGCTCTGCAATCAGAAAGTAGATACTAAATGAAATTTTATCCAGGAAATTATAAGCTATTATCAGCATTTTAATACAGTTGTATACATTCATTTAAAGTCAACATACTTACCAGCCACATCAATTACATATATAATATAATCTGCTAAATCCCGACTAAAGTTAGCTGCTAAATTATCGCCACCAGATTCCAAAAAAATAATTTCAGGCTTGAACTTTTTTGTCAAATCTTTTACCATTTCAATGTTTACAGAATAATCCTAAAATAAAGGAACATACAAGTATAAAACAAGAATCTTAAGTGTAACAAAAGTGAAGAAAAAAATAATAATACGAAAATATTTAACAAAACATTTAGATCTGAAGTCTCACTTTATATCAATTAAAGTTCGCTCAGAACAAAAACAATATTTTATAGTAAAACAAAAATCACATTCAATATGCTACCGACTTTGTTTTTCCATCCAAGGACTGCAGTTTTGTGCTTATTGGCACTCGTCAGCCAGGAATAGGAAGTGACCAAGCTGGAGGCAAAAATCCTCTTAACCCATTTATGCCCAAGATTTTTTTAACAATTTTTTTCTGCATAAAACTCTTACTTGGAATGGTTTACATACATTTTAGGCTTAAAATAGTTCGCCGTTGCCATATTTATTAAGTTATTTAACGTCCTGTTTATGGAATATTTTGCAGATATGTGAGCAAAATACGACCTTACTTGACTTTACTTGTGCAAAGTAACATTACAGAAGGCATCTGTGATCAATTTTAAGCAAATCATTTTAAAACAGTTTAATTTTATGAAAAAACAGCTCGCAAAAAAAACTTACTTTCCGTGGCTACCCGTGCTGGATCGTTGCTCGATTGATTTGTCTGAAAATAGCTGTCAGTAAATAAACTCTGGTGTCCAGATAGTGGCTCTAACTGGTTTTCTTAAGAAGAAGGACTATTTAACTTGTGAAAAACAGCTTTAGTAAAATGATATACCCATGACAGGTTTTTGTATGCAGTAACTAACAAGCGTCCCGTTTTTAGGCTACTGGGCATAAATGGGTAAAGAAGCAAAGAGAGCCGAAAAAAAAAAGAGGATTTTCGCCTCTAGTTCGGTTGCGTCCTATTCCATTCTGATGAGAGCCAATCAGTACAAAACTACAGTCCTTGAATGGAATAACAGAGTTGGTAGTAATGGAGTAGCATGTTTCTGCCTTAGCCCTGGCTGAGAAGCGGTAACTTAATGCAAGCATAATATTTCAGATTTTTTAATCCTTCATTAAGGAACATTTAGTCAAAAAATCTCAATATATAATATGATTTTCAGTCAAAGCATGCTTTTTATTCTTTTGCATAGTAGAAAAATTTTTATATGACATACGGACTTCATAAATTACTCTGCTCCCTCAGATAAACTAAATATGTTTCGCCTGTGGTTGACAGTGTTGCAAATTAAGATGAACTTTCAAACTAATACCTTTTACACTAAATCAAAATCTAAATTTACTTATTTATTGTTTTTTTAGTTATTTTTATTAATAAATCTATTTGTTGACGAATAATTAAAATACAAGGACCAGCTGCAGAAAACATAATTACACTGTTTCCCCTACATCACATTTTCATTAAAATGTTGAAAGTACACTATGAACAAAATGAAAGATACAATTAGGCTAAAAGAAGCTTTTCTGTAGTAAGGAAAAATAAACATTTCATGACCTCAAAAATTTACAATTTTTTAAGGCTGGATATACATTGTGTGATTTCTTAAACATTTATATCAAAACTTGAATGAAACTGTTGTATTTGATGTAGGTTAACTTATTGATCGAAACAGTGGCTCATTCGCTTAACTTCCAAAACATAGGGTTTCTTTTTTTTTCTGTAGGGGAATGTGGGGCAAAGTGAAATAGTTAAGATAGCTTACTTTTTTCAAAATGAACAAATTGGATATTTCTTTTGAAAATCATAGTATATAAAGAAAGGACAACGTATATTATTATTATAAAACTAGCATTGAAATTTGGGATGCACTGATAAGCAAATTGGCCGATCACCGATTAATCGGTTGTTGATAATCGGCCGATTAATGATAAGGATGATTGTTTTTAATACTAACAATATTACCATAACTGTTTTTCTTTCTTATACAATTCTGAGTTTAAAAATAGTAAGTAATTTATTTCCAAGAGATGATTTTTTCCATTTTCCTAATTTTTACCAAATAATTTCAATATTTTATCAAAATTTTTAGAACCACTTTTCATATTATTGTCAATAATATTACATTAATACACATTAATACATAAATTTGTCAATAATATACATTGTTAATTATGTTAATTTGACAAAAAAATTCAAAAGGGGGAGGGGGAGTCTGATGAGCACTCCAATTTAGGAGTACTTTGAATTCAATATTTTAAATAATTAGTAGCCATTTAATTCAAGACATATTCCTTGTGAAAATGAGAGGTTATCTAAAAGCACTGTACTAAGGAGAAAACAGTCGCCACATGAAAAATGTTGCAACATTGTCTATGTATATTGATTCAAAGTAGGAGAATTAATTTATGAAAAACTTTATATCAACTGTGAGGATTATCACTGCTGTTAATAAAATTATTCATCATAGTTTCTTTGTGAAGGTATACTTTGAAGAATAATATTTAAAAAAATATTTTTAGCCGATTAATTGGCCCGATTTAGCCGATTATTAATAATCAGCAAAGTTGCCAATTGTGGCCGATTAATCGGTACTGCCGATTAATCGGTGCATCCCTAATTGAAATATTATTTTTTCACTTTTGACAGTAAATTTATATCTTCAGAAAAAGTGCAAAAAAACTCTTTGCTTCATGCATAGAGCAAAGCAAAAAGTAAAATATTTAGCTGATGAAACATTATTGATTGGATTATTAAAAATATTTTTAATCAAATTAATGAGCAAACAAAAGAATTAATGACTAACAGAATAGATAATAAACAATAAATGAATAATTTAATATAACTTAATATACAAGAAAATATAAATGAGTGAGTAAAATAGTGAATGAATAAGAAAACAATTGAATGAATGAGTAAATAAGTGAATCATCAAATGAAAGAATGAATTAGAAAATGAATAACAAGGAATTAAATAATAAAAATAAATGAATATTCAAGTGATTCAATAAATGATTAAATAAGTAAACAAATTGACCTATTTCACTTTGCCCGGCTTGCATTTGACTAAATGTGTGAAACATTTAACATAAAAATAAGATCAATATTAAATAAAAAATACTGCAAGGAATATTAGTAGCTCTCAACAATCAATATTTAAAGTGTTAACAGCAAGAACATTATTATTTTACAGTAACGAAAATAATTTTCTACATACGGCAAAATATTACAAATACAAGTTTAAAATTTCTAAAAGTTGCTTGAATTATCAGATGCTTTGATCCAAAGATATCCTTTTTTCTTAGCTGGAATAAACTATATGTCTCTGTGTGTGTGTGCTACTTACTGCATAATTAAAATAATACCAGATAAGGAACATTAAAATCAGAGTAAATATTTCACTTTGCTCCATATTCCCCTACTTACATTTAAAAATTTTTTTAAAACATATATTCATATAAGAAATATTGTAATCAGTGTATGCTTACAAGATTAACATTTGCAATTAGTATATGCTTACAATGTTCACATAAGAAATATTGTAGTCAGTATATGCTTACTTCACGAATTGCAGCGTGAGGACATCCTCCAGTTTCTACAGCTTTTATTCTACTTTCAGGTAGTGCTTCATGCTTTACTAAAAATTCCCAATCCTCTCTGAAACATTCAAGTAAGAAACAATAATAATCATCAGAAACAGCATATCTGATAGAATAATTCAATTTTAACAAGCAATGCTTAAAGCTTTAGATTTTTCAGGAGAAAAAAGACAATGTGCAAAATTAATGAAACACTCAATTACATACCACAAC
>JAXGGA010025407.1:0-10667 GCA_038373865.1 Uloborus plumipes | reverse complement strand
TTTTTTATTTTTCTTTAAAATGCTGAAAGGTCTCCTTTTTCCTTTACGAAAGAAAGCAGAATTGTAGTCATTTTCCGTAAAACTATGGCCGTCGAAATGTAGGATTTTGCAAAACGAATTGCACAAAAAGCACTCCATTATTATTTTGGAGCATTAAAAAAAATAAAAAAAATCTTGACATTTGTTGTTAGAAGACTAAACACGCGGTCGAATGAAATCTTTTTTTTTGCCAGGTTATGGTCGACATTTACGGAGAATATATACTATGCTCTGGACATGCGTACTGGCAAGGCTCAGCTATAATGCCAAATGTGCAAAGTAAATTTATTTTTACTTGTATTAATTTAAAAAATGTGTGTTCAAATCAAGTACCACAATAACGTACCACGAAATTTGAAGGACAATGTGACTGTTAAATCAAAATAAATAATTAACTAAGCAAAAATTTAAAATTCAGGTAATTTTTAAGGATTCTGTGATGATCTCGTTATCGATACATGCTGGGAGGAGGGGACTCTTTGCTCAAAACCATACATTTTGTAGGAGAATATTTTTTCCACTTATGTTAATAATTTCCTTAATATTTAATAAAAAATCCAAGAGTTAGTATTAAATTTTTTGAGAACCATTAAATCGACATATTTGTTCCCTGCTACACCTGTTAGCTACCACAATCCAGAATTTCGTTTATGAAATTGTCGGGTGTCTCATTGAAATGGTGCAATTTAAGAAGATTCAGCTTGGTGCTGATTAGTTTTTCATCAGGGTACTACATTTTTAGATCGTAGGACCGGGATAACGTACCATGCAATTTGTAGGACAATGTGAAATTTAAATCACATACATATTAACTAAGAAATAGGAAAACACTCAGCCGGTTAGTAATCACTTTCATGACCTCGTAATCGATACATGTTGGGAGGAGGGGGACTCTTTGATCAAACCATACACTTTGTAGGACAAATATTTTTTTGAACTATGTTAATAATTATCTTACGATTTAATTAAAAAAGCCACAGTTAGTGATAAGTTTTTGAGACCCATAAAATCGACATATTTGATCCCTGCTACCTCTGTTAGCTACCACAATCGAGAATTGTTATAAGAGGAAAAGTTGGGCGTCTCATTAAAATGAAGCTATTAAAGAAGTTTCAGCTTGATAGTAATTATTTTTTCATCAGGCATATGTACTACATTTTTAGCTCGTAGGACCGGTATAACGTACCACACAATTCGTAGGACAATGTAACTGTTAAATTATATACATATTAACTAAGCAGTAGAAAAAAACTTGGGTTGTTAGTAATTACTTTTGATGACCTCGTAATCGATACATGTTGGGAGGAGGGGGACTCTTTGATCAAACCATACACCTTGTAGGACAAATATGTTTTTCAACAATGTTAATAATTATCTTCAGATTTAATTAGAAAAGTCACAGTTAGTGATAAGTTTTTGAGACTCATAGAATCGACACATTTGATCCCTGCTACCTCTGTTAGCTACCACAATCGAGAATTGTTGTAAGAGGAAAAATTGGGCGTCTCATTAAAATGAAGCTACTCACAAAAAATTAGCTTGATAGTAATAAACAGAAAAATCTCTATCAGGGATCCCTGACTATTAGAGTCTTCCCATAACAAAATTTCAATTTAGGGGATTCTGTTACGACCACCACCGCAGAAGACTCGGGACTGGCTGCGTCATCCCGGCCCAGCGACGACGGCGACTGCTTCGGCGGCCAGTCATCGTCGACGAAGCCGGTGAGGAAGAAGCGGTCTCGCGCTGCCTTCTCTCATGCCCAAGTTTATGAACTGGAGCGGAGGTTCAGTCACCAACGGTACCTATCTGGAGCAGAGCGTGCAGACCTTGCGCAGGCACTCAAACTCACGGAAACTCAAGTAAGCATATATGCGGAAACTTTCTAAAAGCATTTTAAATTGTCTGTTTTTTTTTTTTTTTTGGTTAAATTTAATTTAAAACAATGCTCAGCTAACTTCAATTATTTTTTTTTCTTACAGAGAACAAAATAAAAACTAAATACGCGTTATTCTGCAGGAAAAAGTTCCGTATCAAAAAATTTGGACAGTTGTTGAAGGTTCTTGAAACCGAATTTCATTTTCAAGATTTTAGCCCTTTATTTTCTTCTTTTTACATTTCTAGGAACACTTATAATTCTCTTGTTAATATTATTTAACATGGTTGATTTTCAATACGGCTCAAGCGGAAAGCGGTACAGTTTCTTGCTGAAGAACAATCTTCTTCAGCCATTTCACAGCAAGTTTTTGAAATTGTCCAGAAATGTACCTGAAAGGGAACTGAAAAAAATAAGTTCAAGTATAAAACATTCAAGGAACAGAAATCCCCTTCATTATGAAGGGAACGTTTCAAATGAATTTGCAGCATCATCGTTTAATACTGCAAAAATTATCAATGGTTAGGCTACACTGTTAAAAATTTTCCTGAAATTTTACGGTAAAAATTACTGGCATCCATGTTGCCGGTAACTTTCACCGTAAAATCCAATTTTACAGTAAAATTTTACGGTAGAGAAAAGTAGAGTTAAAAAATGCAAGATGCAAGCAGCTTGGATCGAACCCAAGACGCAATTATCGCACTTCGCTTCTCTATCCACTGTACCGAATAGACCACACACGGCGAACAGAAATTGAGTATTAGGTGCTTCGCTCTGTAAGTCACGTGGTTTATCAACTGGCGCTGTAATCGTTTCTTTTTTAAGGTACAATTTACTGTAAATATTTTCGTTACTGTAAATGCAACATTTTACAGTAATATTTACCATAAAAGTTTCCTGAATTTTTAACAGTGTACTTTCCCACAAAAGAAAAGAAGAAAGTATAATGCATCGTAAAAATATCACTTATAAAAAATAAAACAAGTAAAATATTTGAATAAATATTAAATAATAAATAAATGGACAGTGAGGTTTTGAGATGGTAAAATGTGCGTCTGTTATTCCGTCAGTTTGACTGCTTGCACTAAAAAAAAAAAAAACTGCCCGTTTACTAGAAAATCTCTAGGAAACAGGGATTCCATATAAACTCGTCTAGTAACGATATAGCTCCTTCTTCAGTAGCGTAACAATGGAAAGAAGCAGTATCATTACAACGGTACCAAAGAAAGAGCTGTATCTTTACTACTCTGCAGAAACTAGCTGTCGTGGTCGTCACGAAACTTTCTTCTATATCTATCTTATGAATTCCGGTTACAAAACCAAATACGTACTCGCTCGAATAATTGGAGGCTGCTCAATTTCCCAATTATCGTAATAACCCTGCAAATGCAGAATCAATGGGCGAAATTGGAAATCATTGCAAATGCCTTGCTTAGATTAATTGCAAACATTTTTTTTTGTTAGTAAAAAGAAATTGGCAACAGTTAAAAATTTCAAATCATTGAAAGTTTTCAGATGTTTTGATAATTAAGTAGCGTGAAAGCGATTTTTTAATGAATTAATTTTTCGCATTGTTGACTAAGCGCAAAAATCACCCCACCCTCCCCCTGGGGCGATTGGTGGCAAAATTTAATCGATGCTTGCTTCCATATTGGGTTAGTGTAATTCCAAATTTCTTTCAAATCGCAGCAATATTTCTCGAGATACAGTAGGTGCAATGACAAAATAAGCACTTTTGATTCCTCCACCCCCTTTTGAGACATTGACACACAAATTAAATCGGCACCTGTACTCCGTATGGTCTACCTATGGACCAATTTTTGTTTGATTCTGCCGGTTACTCCCTGAGATATAGCAATCACCCACGCGCAGAACATGTGCGATTGCTCCACCCCCCTTGGAGGAATTCGCTAAAAAAAAGTCAGGTGCACCAGTTCACATGGTAGTACATATGTGCAAAAATTTTTGTGCGATTTCATGCAGTAGTTTTTGCTCTAACGCGGCCACAAAAACTGGTCACACACATACAGACTCACACACAGACACACAGACAGACATTTTCCAAAAATGGTCGAAATGGACTCAGCGCACCTCAAAACGTGCAAATCCGTAAAAATTCGACATTCGAAAATTTTCACGAATCTAATACTTTCTTCTATATATTAGATATAGAGGAAAGTAAAAACAGAAGTACTACGAGGAAACCTCTAGGAAACTGGGATTACATAAATGTTTCCAGTAACGATACAGCTTTTTTTTCCAAGTAAAATTAACCGAGTTACAAGAAAAGTAGCTATACCGTTGATATAAAACTTTATGTAAAGTAAAGTTCTCTAGAGATTTTCGAGTAGTACTGCAGTTTTGTTTACAGTGTACTCCCAATTATTTTAGAGGGAATACTAGTATCCACACACAGTTTTTTCTGAAAGATCTCGGGTAGGATATCTCATTGCCACATTCCACTTTTTTGAGCTGAAGAGTTTTCCATCAAACTTTTAACAGTTTAAAAAAAAATGGTGCTATCGTCTACAGGGAAAATCAAGACAAATATAATCCCGAATTAAAAAGCGGATTTGCTTCAATTTATATTTGTTGGAAAAGCTCTTAAAAAGACCACATTAAGGGTATTTATTTATTAGTTAAAAATATTTTGGCAGTAACGTCTGCAAGAAACTTTTGATCTAAAAAACCGATGACACTAAAATTATTTTACTCTGGTACCAATTTTGTTTTTTACAAATTTGACAGATTATAAATAAATAGGTTCTTCATTTTTAGTTTGAAGATACAGAAAAAAAAAGTTATTAATAAAAACTGACTCATCATTTATCATAGATTTAACATTGACGAAAATAAGCAATTGAAAACGAAGCGAATGCTAAGTGTAAATAGTTTTTATTATGAATATAAATAGTTATTGAGACGATTTTATTACATTTCAATGCTAAAGTTTTAATTTACTTGTTTACTTATTTACTGATTTGAAGTACCTCTTTTTTACCCAAAATAAAGGGCTTCAAAGACTATTTTTGATAAAAAAGAATTTCTCATTGGAATTTTTAAAATATTTTTTGTAAGTTTCTATTCGGAAGTTTTAAGTTATGCTTTTAAAATTTTGTCAACAGAAAAAAATAAGAACCAATTCCCTTATTTTTTTTAACCAACATGTAGAACGATTTAATTTTTGTCAAGTGTTTTTTATTTTAATGTACAACAAACGATTAAAGAATTTTTTTAATGGAAAAGCTTAATATATTGGCTGACATTGCATTGTATAAAAGGCGCTCTTTCCTTATTTGTTCATTTATTTATTTATTTTACCTATTCAGATTCTTTTTTTTTTTTGAAGGAAATGCCTTTATTTTCGTAAATAGGTACGAACGACGTTTTTATGCAGATTCGTAGAATAATTCAACATAACAAGAAAATTAACTTTTGAAATTTAGAGCTTATTTTTAGCTTTCTACTACGTAGAATGACCAGAAATGGGTTTTCATTACTACAATTGTTGAGGATACATAAACGCTGACGTTATTAATTTTTAACGGAAAGTTTGAGCTCAAGCATACCCCTTATGTCAAACGTTTCAGAACAATCGGAGAGCTCTCGCTCTCTCTCTCTCTCTCATTGTATGTCCATGTTTCATCCGCAGATAAATATAGCAAAAAATTTTCAGGTCATGAATCTGAATCAAATCGCCATTTTTGCTAAAACATATTACTTGGAAACAAATAAATCAGTACAGTGTTTTTTCTCTTTCTTTAGGTTAAAATTTGGTTTCAAAACCGTCGCTACAAAACTAAACGACGCCAACTGCAGCAAGAGCTTGGCAGCGGCTTATCTCCAGCTCGCCGAGTAGCTGTGAAAGTCCTGGTGAAAGAAGATCAAGTGATCTGCGGTCCAGACGAACCAGGAAATCGCACCCCAATGATTTACCCTTCGTTTCCTATTCCAGGCTTCGCTTTCAGCTATCTCTACTCCCCTTGGCTCTTAGGCTGTGGTCAGGGAACTTTCCCACATAATCCTCCCCCACATATATGAAAGAAAAAAAATGTCAGTAAACTGTTGCGAAGTCACCTTTGTGTTACCAATTTCTTTAAACATGAAAAAAAAAATCTATGATTTATCAATGTTTTTCAACTAACTGAAGATTAATGAACACTTTGCTTTTTAATTGAAGGGGCAACAAGGGTAAAGATGATATGTGACAATTTTTTAAACTTACTTTTTACCATGGATGAAGGTTGTAAGTCTATCAGTATCATCTCCCCTTAATTACAGAAATGGTTAGTAATTAAGAATATGACCGCGTTTTACCCATTGAGAAAAATCTATTTAAAAAAAACCTCAAAAATTATTTTGAAAGCTTTTTCTAGAAATTTTAAAAAAATGTCACATATCACCTTTAACCACTTGCCCCTTCAATTAAAAGTCCTTCACTTGGCTTATCCACTTGTTTGTTTGCTACTTTGGCGAAAATTAAAAAATTACGTTTTTATTGTCGCCATGTTTGCTCCGCTTTTTTTTTTTTTTTTTTCATTTTATTGAACTTTTAATGCTTAATTATGACTCAATATATTTATTTGAATGATTATTTTACGTGTTAATAGAGCATTTTAAGTTGAAGAATTATTTAGATGGGACTTTTCATGCTATTAAATAGCTTTTTTTTTTTTTAATTTGGCGGATTATTTTTCAACGGTGGATTATTTTTAATGCAACTTTTAATCTTATTTCAAGGCTTGTTTTGTTAAAAATTCATTAAAAAACACATCATAATAATATGATATCGCTAAGTAAATACTTTCTGCATTACTTCGACCAAACGTGGCGACGATAAATGGAATGAAATACATAATCACCAAGCTTTTTTTTTTTTTTAAGCACCTAAACGCAACTATAACGGAAGAGTATTGCTCAAATTAAGATCGTGGTATAATTTATGAATTATATACAATAAGTTGGAATCAATCATTTCAATTTTACAGAAATTATACAATTTTCTTCGTCAGTGTTTAATACTTAATCAAATAGTCAAGAATAACTTTGATTGATATTTACAAGACGCGTTGGATATGTTATTCTTGGGAAATGTCTAGTCCTAAAATACTTTACTGTATTTTTGTACATAATGTGAATAATTAATCGTACAACTGGAAAAAAAACTGCTAAGAAAGATTTCAATTGCAATGTATATGAACTTCCAGGTTTTATCTTGTTATAATTCTTTGCTCTACTGCTTATGCTCAACTCAATGAAAAAAAATCTTGAACTTTACTTAAAACGCTGATACATGAAAAGTAGAGGTGGAACGAAGCGGCATTTGGCCGAAGCGCCGAATACCGAAGCTTCGGCAAACTAATGGCCGAAGCTTCGGCCGAAGCTTCGGCTGGCGCACATATTGAAGTTTTTGGATTAAATGCATAATAAATGCGTAGAGTTTTATACTTTTCTCCATATGTTTTAATATTCTTAATTCTTAGCGTTACACAATATTTTCAGCTTACTGTAGCATTCTTAAATTGATTTCATTAATTAAAGTTTATTTTTATTTTGGTTATTTTTACTTAAATGTTCTTAGTATTACACAACATTTTCAGCTTGCTGAGTCATTCTTAAATTAATTTCACTAGTTAAAAGTTTTCCTGTTTTGTTTTGCTTTGTACTGCTGGTACAAGAAAAGACGACACTACTATTTTTGTATTGCAAATTAGTAGTAAAGCTCTACTTGGAACATGAACAGCTCAATCTGCAGTTCAGTTGATGTTTTATAATAAAACAACTATTATAATCATGTATTATACCATAGAACTACCCAATATACTACTATTTACGTTGTGTTATATATTATAAATATCTTAATATTCTTAATACAAAATGCTTCAGTTTTAGGTGAATTCGAAAAAATAGTATCATGCATTCTTTTTTACTTGTCTTTCATTTGGTATTTATTTTAAGAGGATTATTTAATAATGTCACAAGTTCAAAGAAACTATTCATTCCAAGGTTGAGTTTTGGAAATCACAAGCAATGAATCACAAGTAATAGAACTTTCGTTGCCTAAAGAAAAAGAGCTAGAACTGTACATGAACAAGCCACTCTTAAATAGGAAAAATTGCCCACTGAATTGGTGTATGGAAAATAAGACAATTTTTCCAGGATTATCAGAATTGGCCAAACGCTACTTTTCAGCTCCAGATAGCAGTGTATACAGTAAAAGAACATTTTCCGAAGCTGGTAATATGTACGAGAAGAAAAGAAGCAGGATTCTGCCTAAAAATGCTGAGACATTGTTTTTTTACATCATAATTCTAAGTTGTGTGACAAATGAGCAGGTATTATTCTATTAATTCAAGTATAAATGACGAATCTTTTTTAAAGTTTATCAACTAATCAGAATTTATTCTTTTTTAATTATAAATACTTAAAATGGGGGTGGATGTGTGCGACTAATGGACTGGACCCTTCCTCATATTTTGATTTATACAAAAATAAATAAATAATATGTAGCTTTAAGTTATGTATTAACAATTACTTACTTGTTTTACTATATCCTGACTTTGTTGTTTAGAATCTTGATCAATGAAATACATAATACGTTAATATATGTAGATAGATTAATGCATCTCTTTTAAAAAACAGAAACTGTGTACCTATAAATTTCAAAAACTATAAAATTTTAAAAGAAAGTAATCCAGGATGCATAATAGTTGCACATCTGCCCTTGTACACATAAGAACCATCACCATTGTTCAAAGTTTCAAAGCTAGAAATCATTGAAAAATACTCAATGCAGTATATTTATATAGCTTTTATTTTAAAACTAAAGTTTTTTTTGAACAAATATAACGAAATGTAATATTTAAACGAACATATTGTTAACAAATATTTTATTAATTATTGAATGCATTCTGGCTTCAAATGTTCAATACGCACATATTTTTAATTGAATATAAATTTCTATTATGCTTTATCATGAGGAACAATTTTGAGTTAAAAAAATGATAATAATTGTAGCAGAAAATTTGCTGCATAAATTTCAGGCCGAAGCAGCCGAAGCGGCAGAATCACAACTCATGCTTCGGCCAGACAGAAGCTTCGGCAAAATGACCGAAGCTTCGGCTCGGCCGAAGCTTCGTTCCATCTCTAATGAAAAGATAAAATATATATATATACTAGCTGACCCGGCAAACGTTGTTTTGCCATATAAATAATTTCCTAGTAATTTCTAGTGTAGACAAAAAATAGCTTACTTATTGTAAGTATGTATGTATGTATGGTAGAATGTGTATATTGTATGTATGTAAGAATGTGGTATATGCGTGAAATAAGCATGGAGCGCTGTGAACGATGAGGGAATATAAAAATAACAAAAGGCAAACATTATTTTTAAGTTATTATAATTTATTCCTTAAAATTATATATCATTAATTAAACAATTACGACAGTAACATTATTAAACAATATCAATCTCTTAATGCTATAGCGTGAACAATATTTTTTGTTAGTCCATCTTTAGCTAACACAAACAAACTGGATGGTTTACCCACTCGAGAGCATGCCACGTATAATTGTCCGTGTGAAAAACATGGTGTTCTCAAATCTAAGCCACAAACAGACATCGTTTGACCTTGGGATTTGTTGATAGTCATTGCAAATGCCAATCTAATCGGAAACTGAATACGTTTGAATTGAATTGGCACATTTAAAATCCAGGCTTCGATCACGTTTTTCATTAATTTTTGAATGACTAATCGCGTACCGTTGCACAGCCGGGGCGGGTTCAAATTACGAAGCAAGATAATTGGAGATCCAACCTTTATTTTTTAAAAATTTGTGTCACTTTAATGGTCGTTCATATCCCCCCCCCCTCTCGCAGTGAAAAAAAACTTTACACAGCAGATTTTGCCTAATAACTCAACACTCATGGTGTTTGATACATTTTATTTGTTTGTAATGATGTTTTTTGGTCACAACCAATATGAAAATCACAAAAAATAGTTACTTTAATTTTTAACATATATTTATCTTCTTCAGAATTTTTGACTTTTAATTTTACCTTGAATTTGACGTAAATGCAAGGTATAAAATACAGAATTTTATAAAGGTACAAAAACTAACATAATATAATTGATAGTGTATATAATTTTTGAAAAAATAATTATAAGTGCCGCAAATCAAAAACCATTTATTGCCACAATCGATTCAAAGCCCCCAAAAATGGCGCAAACGTCCATAAGAAAATTCTACAGCATCGAAGGACCCCATTGCCAATTTTAACAAAGATCCGACCAAAACTGTCATTTTGTACTATAAAAAATATGGGGTAGATCCCCATGAAGGGATGTACCTGCATAAGGACATTACAATCATTAAAATCATTCAAAAAAAAAAAAAACCATGCAGCTGTTCGAAAAAATCCTTGCGGGCCTGGATTCGATCTCATTCCATCAGGAACTTCAACCTGACTCGCAAAACCACTTGACCATCGGGTCGCTCACTGAAGTAAGGATTTACGATAACACATATTGTTTTAGTTCAGTAGATTAGATGTTATGTGCGAACAAAAAAAAATATGGGTGGACTACCCCTAACATTTAGGGGGATGAAAAATAGATGTTGGCCGATTCTCATAGATACTGGATAAGCACAAAAAATTTCAGCAAAATCGGTCAAGCCGTTTCGGAGGAGTATGGCAACGAAAACTGTGACACGAGAATTTTATATATTAGATATTTACAAATTTTAATTT